>CAAKHC010013794.1:0-15326 GCA_901007825.1 Macroramphosus scolopax | reverse complement strand
TTGTGTGTGTGTGTGTGTGTGTGTGTGTGTGTGTGTGTGTGTGTGTGTGTGTGTGTGTGTGTGTGTGTGTGTGTGTGTGTCTGTGTGTGTGTGTGTGTGTGTGTGTGTGTGTGTGTGTGTGTGTGTGTGTGTTCTGGCTCGGGGATGTTGGCACTTGCACTGTCTTGAGCAACTTTTAATAAACTGTATTTGAAGCGCGTTTGACGTAACCAGGCGCTCCGCAGGAATCTCATAGAGTTGTCACCGCAAGATTGTTTCTCGTAACTTCATTTGTGTCGTTTGCGCGCCGTGAAATCAATACAGTAAGCAGCAGAAGTCAGATAATCTCCTTCACATTTCAAGGTAGAATCCAATATAAGAAACAGTGGTCCCTCACTGTTTTTTTTTTTTTGCTAATCATATGGGCCTCGCCAGACACGCAGGTCGTAGTAGACTGATTCAGAAGAATGACTCACCAGTTTGGTACAGCACGGACTGCATGCAGACCCATGTATTCCCTCAGCCTCTAGTTAGCAGGGAATCTATGGCAGCACTGAGGCAGAGCGCTGTCATTGAGTTACATAATCAACAGAGGAGTGAAGCAAGAGTGCGCGAGCGTGTGCACCCGTGCATTCGTGTAGCGGCAGTTCTTTTCGAGCTGTCGATCATGTGGTACAACCAAGGCCACTCTAACACAAGGCTGCTGAGGTGGACTCTCCGCAACAATGGAGCTTAGCCTCTCTGTGTATGTGTGTGTGTGTGTGTGTGTGTGTGTGCCATGTGTGCAATTGCCAGTGTTTTTAAAGGGCGGATGAATAGGCCGTGCCGCATTTACAAGGCTGAGGAGAGTGAGGTATTAGGCATGCTGGCGGAGAGATGAGCCAATTTACTGCACATGTTGACTCACAGGGATGCATTTACATATCTGTTGTGTGTGTGTGTGTGTGTGTGTGTGTGTGTGTGTGTGTGTGTGCGTGTGCCGTTGTTGTATGTTTTCGAGCATGCCTGGATGCAATTTGTGATTTTTCATGTTCGTGTGTGTGCCAAGCTTCTGTGAATGAGCGTGTACTCATGTGAGCTTACCCGCGTTTGTGTGTTACACATATATTTGTGCATGTATGTCTGCATCTTTTTTTGCATGTTTTTCTTCTCTCACACGGGCTGTAAGACTAAAGTAAGCTTATTTTATTGTATTGTTTCTGCTGCTCAATGCTGCCATCTGGCTTTGGCTAGCACCGGCACAGACATCCTTCGGGAGCCATCTGTGCTAGTCAGTGTCTGGTTCAAACAACTGTTTTGGGATCGGATGTCCAGTGGGCTGGTGCTAACTCACCACCATTATGAGCAGGATGATAAAACTGACCTTGAAGCAGTTTATGGAGCCGGGATAATGGAGAACTCTGGTAGAGAGAACCATGAAAGTCCACTCAGCTTCCGGCGACAAAGAAAAATAATAGCTTAAGCACTTAACATTACTTCATGTAAAAGTTTAGGACTTAAGATGAGGAGTGAAGCGCTGATCAACCAGCGACGTCACTTTACTGGGATCTAGATGTTTAAAAAGTTTTGACGCATAACTGTAAAAGTGTTGTGTGGTAAACACGGCATGCAAAGTGAGCGGGCCAGTGACTTCAGGTGAAGACCAGCGCTCGCGTTTAAAACCAGTGGAGGTGCAACACAATTAGGTCAGATTGAGGCCAGACCATTTGTATGGGTCACGGTAAAAGCGCTCATATGTATGCAGGCTTATAGGTCCCCTGGGAGCAGTGGGCTGACCTTGTCCCGTACTCTGATCTATGTCCTCATCTCCCCCTACGTCCTCTCTCCTCACCCCCCCCCCCCTTCCCTCCCTTTTACTCACCCGTCTCTCTCCTCTCAAACACCTCCTTCTTTCACTTTTTTTTCCAATCAGTCCCCCTCCTTTTTTGGCCCGTTTGGTTTCACCTCTATCGTGATCACTTTCATTCCTTTCCAGCTCTTTTTTTTTTTATTCATATCCTTCTATCTCTCTTTTATTCATTTTTAACTCCCTTTCTCCACTCCCCGTTTTCTTTATCCCTTCTCCTGCTTTTTCCATATCAACAGCCAGTCTGATAAATAATGCATCACAGCACATTAAAAACATTAGTAGGGTTCTCTTGGCTGTCAAAGAGAGGGAGGAATGGGTAACTCCAATTTAAATAAGTGTTATGGGGAATGATGTGATTTAATATTAACAACAGAAAGCACCAGGAAAGGGTGAAGGTCCGAGCATTAATTGTGTTTGCATCATGACTTGGCGTCCTTGTGCTCCAAGGCTTTGCCTTCACTGAATCATCTGAACACTGGACGATTCATTAAGATGTCGACTGTATCAGCAAACTCAAAAAGAAAAAGATTTAATGACATTTAACAAAACACTGATGCTGCATCACACAGAACCTTGACCTTTCCCTCCTCCCCTTTCATCCTCCTCGTTCTCCATCCTCTCCTCCGCAGTCGTCTCAACGCTGCTCCCATCCTTCTCTCCTTTTCCTCCTGGCAGCGTGGCGATTGGCATTATTAAAAATTGATTGGAAGCGAGCGTTTAGCAGGGTGGCGAGGCGGAGAGGGAAGGTTTGACAGGCAGGAGTGAAATGAAAGGAGGGCCTCTGCGGACACACGGTGGAAAGGTCTCACTGGGGGGACAGACAGCGTGTGTGTGTGCGTGTGTGTGTGTGTGTGCGTATGTGTGTGTGCGTGTGCTTGTGCATGCGTGTGTGTGTTCGCAATTGTATGTCCAAGCTTGTGTGTGAGGTTAAGAGGAAACTGTGCAGGAGCATCTTGTAGTGAGGTTTAGCAGTTTGAAGGCGCACACACACACACACACACACACGCCAGCCTCCCTCTGTGCGTACGTATTGAGTTTGCTGTATGTGTGTGCATGTATACATTCCCAGTGATTTATCCGAACACACAAAGTCCATATCAGTGACGTGACGAGCGTCCACAGAGTGATGACAACCAGTCACAGCAGCTCTGCTGACCCAGAGTTACCCGTCCTCCTCTTCCATCCCTCTTTCTATCACTCCCTTCATCCCTCTGCTTATCCCCCTTTCCAACCCTTCCCTCGCCTTTCATCTCAGATCAAATAATATTTGCAACCCATATTCCCAACCAGCTATTCCCCCAATGGCTATAAGTGCTACAGCTTTGGAGATTTTCAATACACTTTACCAGCAATTTGGCTGAGTGATTCTAAAAAAAGTTATATTTGGGCGGCACGGGTAAAAGCATGTGCCATTACATGAGTGCATGATGCTAACCGGTTTCTTTGTCTCTTCTTTCTTTCCTGGCTTTCCTCTCTTTGCCTCCCTCTCTCTCTGTCACAGATGAATAGACCTATCCAGGTGAAGCCAGCAGACAGTGAGAGTCGAGGAGGTACTGTATATGCTCTTCCTTCCTTCCTTCCTTTCTCCTCTTCCCCTTGTCCTAGCCCTACAAACATGCTGCCTGAGCGTATCAGCCTCCCCATTATCTGTCCCATTACACAATGCCCCGTACCTCAACGCGGGCTGACAGCGCGGCCTGGCTGGACCCTCCAGTGTTCAGAAGACATTATGTAAACAGCGCTCGTCCTCGCCGATGTCGGCCAGCGTGGCCTCTAGCTTCTTTCTTGAAGTTTCATCATATGCACTGATGCATGTCCTTGCACACACAATACAAACACACATGTTTTGTCTCCCTTTACATGAGACGTGAGGACACTTCTTTTTTTGTCTACAACCTTTACAACACCATTTAGCAAATTATATTTTACTATTATGATAATTCGTATCAAACCAATGAACTTGTAATTATTGATGACGATAGAAACTCGATTTTTTTTTCTGTGTCGGTGTATTGACGGCTGCAATTGCTTCACATGTAGTGACCTGCTCCTGACATCAATCAATGAAGTGTACAGCAGAAGACGGATGCAGTCCGTCCGCTTCCCGCTCCGGCGTTCCAAACTTTGTTAATACAAGCTGTAATATAATTCTTCAGCCGCAAGACGTGAGGAAAGATTGAGGGAAAAAAAAAGAAGAAAAAAATGCATTCAACGAGTCAAAGGAGAAGAGATGGTGTGACATCCTCTGCTATTTAGTTTGGTGGCTCTCTGAGCATGATTGATGGAGCAGGAGGGAAGCGAGGGGAGCGCTAAGCGTGAGGAAGCAAAGTGAGGGCAATGCAGGGCGTCCACACCTTTGTCTGTCTCTGAGTGCATCATCCCCTCCGAACACGGAAAGTCCTCAGCCCACTTTTCTATTTCCTTTAGCTTATTTCCGTCTTTTTGTTGAGCTCTATCCCTCAGATGTTCTCTCAGGTGGGGATGCCAAGTCAAACATTTTATTTATGAGTGATAAGTATATATTACTAGACTTTTAATCCTGCTGCATTGATATAAGTGGCCTTTTACTGTTGCAGCTTCCTGAGGATCGGCTGCTCTATGTATTATTTATGTATATTTCATATACAGTTAGGTAGTTAAGTCCAGTGGTTTCCCAGCGAGGGGTTGGGCTCCCTCTTGCGAGTCACAAAACAAATCTGTTTGCTTGTAAGATGATTACTAATTTGGGACAATTAGCAGGGAAACAGCTGTTCCACACCATATTGTATTCTTTTATATATATTCTTTTCCCAGTATTTGGTTGTTATTAAAATCACGGACAGTTGGACCAGTTCATTAAAGCATGTGAGGGGTTCAGAGTGACGATCACTCTTTGGTGTAACTGCTGGCATTTCATCATCATCGTCATCAGCAGCAGCAGCAGCAGCAGTTACAAGGAGTCTCTACTAGGCGCTGCTATTTTGTTAAAGGCCAAACCTAAAAACATAATTTTGATGGTACAGCTGCTCAAAATAGGAAGAATGGTGTCTCTCTCTGTCTTACTTGAGTCAGACAGTCGCTTGGAATTCTGGGTATGTGCATCACGACAGCGTTAAAAAGGAATGAAGATGAGATTGACGGAGGAAACTAAGTACAGAAAGAGAGAGAGAGGTGAGATCCCACATGCCGCTCGTCACTTAGTCATTGTAACACCCGCCGTTAGCAGCTGCATTTTCACACAACTGCTGTGAGGTCAGACGGGGGGATCGCGGGCTGAAATCGCCACTGACCTAATTCTGTCACCGTCGCAGCCGACGCAAACAACAGTCGTCAGTTTCCTCCTTTTTCGGATAATGTTACAAGTAGTGCGGTAGTGTCTCCGCCTACATATCAACAGAATTAAGTCCTGCAGTAGCTGTATGTTACCACTTAAACCAGTAGAGGTCGCTGTTGCTAAGTTAGGTGAAAATGACGTGAGAAATCAAATTTGAATATTTCCCCTGAAATGTAAAGGAAGTATAAAGTACCTTAACTTCTCAAGCAGAGTACTAAACTTTAAGTGAATACTTGTGTATCTTACCGCTGTCTGTTGATAACATTTGGAGGAGGGAGCTCATATAAACTGCAGTTTATGACGCTTTAAACAAAGGGAATACTATTGTCAACAAAAATAAATAATAATACACAACTGAAATACTTTTTTTCTTCCGTCCGTTAACCCTCCTGCCTGCAGAATATTACAGTAGAAGGAGAGTCGTCCTCTGTGTGTGCTGGAGAGGGAACTTTACATCGTTGTTGACACGCTTAAGTCCTCCTGGTGTTTATTGATTTGTACTCCAGCTGAATATGTGTGTGTGTGTGTGTGTGTGTGTGTGTGTGTGTGTGTGTGTTAGCAGTCCTTTCCCAAAGGAAGATGTAATGTTTATTGGTGCCTTCCCCGGGGACCAGCGAGCTCTGGCCACCAATGAGGTGTGCATTGTGTATATGTGTGTGAGAAGGTGAGAAGGTGAGGGGGGGGGCAAACATTTCAAGATGTGTGTGCGCGTCTGTGTGCATATGTGTGATTCCTCCACCGCTGATGTGCGCTCCACTCTTGTAAACACCCCCCGCGCACACACACACCCCCACACCCCCAGTGCAAGGCCAGAGCGCAGATTAGTCTTGTTGACTCGGCAAGGACACCCTGTCAGGCACAGGCAGTGGGGAACAGACCCCAAGCCCGCAGGCACACACACACACCTACACACATATTAATTTGCATAGCGTATTCAGAGGCAATTGCACCGAGGCTCATTAATTTCCCAACATATACATCCATTACCACAAAGCTCGGATTCCAGAAGGTAACAAAAAATACAGACTGCTGAGCGCTCTGACACATCTGCTGCTGCTGTGTACCGACACACTTTCCCTGTCTGCTTTCGATTTCCCTCAAGCTCCCGTTCAGTGACTCAGTCACACTGTCATGTGCTGACACTAATAAGCCAGAGCCGAACCTGTGCTTTATAAACGCCTTTAAATGTAGGAGTTCTGTCTGATTATATCATGTGATCATCTTGACCAACAAATAGTTTGTATATAATGTGAGGGGCATTAGATGTGCTGCCTTCAGGCTACGCAGACTTTACACCTAATGCTTTTTTTCCCCCTTAATTATAGAAACGGACCTTTTTTGTTCCGTGCAAAACAGCGGTGGCGTTGTGATTATAAACAATTAAGCAAAATAATTAATGCTTTAAGACTGAACAGGAACAAGTCTCTTTAATAATGTTTAAAAGGAAAGTATTCAATGCACTTTGATATCCATGTTGAGAGAGAAAGCTATACACAAAAATATTCATTCCAACCTTTGACTCTTCATATTTCATTGTTATTTCACTGTCATGTGTTTTTTTTCTGTCTAATTTGTTTGTGTGACAATGCAACTTGATGCTTTGTTTATAAGAGACAGGCACTGTTCTCCTGTCTGTGATGCACCTTTAATAAAGAACAGTTGCTTTATGTAAATAGAGCCCCTGGAAAGATTCATTTTGGAACGTAGATTTCAATTAAATGTTAATAACGACAGCACACCAGCACATCTGTCTTCCTTAATACCTGTGACAGGCACAATCTCTTAGTTACAGGTAGTATTCGATTACTCGTGCAACGACCGGCCGGTGAGCTTACGGAGCCAGAAACATCAAAGGCTGCTGTTACCGTTACATATCGTGTTTCATACCATTCATCATGTCTCGTATCAGAGGAGGCATCATATCCATAACTGGCCACAGCGGATTGTGAGAGATGCGAAACGTAATAAAGTGCGAAGTGTTTGTTATAGCGGTGAGGTCACGTGTGGACAACACTGACACACTATATCAGCAGGGGGAGAGTTTCACACACAGACGGAGTGGACGCAGCCAAAGTGAGGTCGTGCATTGGTGCAGTTTTAGCCTATTGTAACCGGCGGTGAGGATGGAGCCCACCACCACCTCTATGTTACACTAAGTGGAACCAAAATCTAGAATCTTTAATTGAGACCGAACAGCTTTCAGGAAACAGAAGTAATAATTCCAGTGAGAAGAAGAGTCATTCTCGTAAGACATCCATACATCAGACTAGAGGACGTCAGCGCTGTGTTACTACCAGCATGCAACTCAGCCCTGCTGTGCCATCTGTGACCAGAACCCATGCTAAGGGCATCACGTCACCCCTGCTCCCATTGGACAGACAGACTGCACAGAATAAGGTTTCAGACTCTCTGAATCTCGTATATTCAATAAGACACGTGGATTTCAGCATTTGTTATTATTTCCAGTTCTAAAGTTATTATGATTTCTCTTTTCCCAACGAGTATGAATCCTTTGTTAAGAAATTCAAATTAGCAATTAAGCAAAGGTCAGGCAAATGTATAATGATGAATAGTTCAAATCCATAATTGATCAAATGAATATGTGGCTTCCTTGGGATTTACTATTTACTTTCATTTGGGTTTACAAGGTAACTATTTGACTGTTTGATTCGGTGTCCTGAACTTGTTTTCCTCATGCCGACGTCAGTGTTCAGCACTTTACCTTTCATGCCGAGCACCAGGGTGCAGAGAGAAGTCCTCAACCAGCCTGGATCAGTGCGGAGCATTTTACAGGTCGCATTCGATGCGGTTAAATGCTTGTTTTCCCTATTTTTACATTGTACATTTCAGGGAGGAACATTGTGTTCTGGAGTCATTTGGAGTAAAAAAAAAAAAAAAGAACCTGCCTGTGAGACATCCTGCAGCTTCATAGCATCACTTCCATGTTACTGTTGTTGCTGTCGCTGTCCAAGGTGCTGAACAACACTTAGTCTTGTCAAACTATCTTCAACGAGAACAAAACAGATCTACAATTCAACATTAAATGAAAAACTAATTTCAACCCTTTATATATATATAAATGTATGTCAGAAAATACACAAAAAGCATTTTCTTTGTATTCTTGTATAAAAATCCATCATATGTTTTTCTTCCTGTAACAGCCGATTTCAATCAATAATATCATGACATCCACCAGGCAGTCATGCTTCAACGTTTAGCATTAGAGATCTATGATGTGTTAGTTGTTAGTAACAATATTATATATATGATGATGTTAAAGTACCGTGGTTACGAGCTCGCTGGATGGAGTTGATTCCATTTTAGGGCAGTAGGATCAGTGGCAGCTGCAGACAATGAGCAATGCATTTTACAGTGGACGGCTTCAGCAATACAGACTTCTGCTTGTTATGAGTTGCCCACTGTCGAAGGTTCAGATTAAATTTAAATCCGTGCCTTTCCTGTTTCATTTCAGAATACATCTCCATATGGAAGTTTGATAAATAGGGAAAAAGTTTGGCAGCTGGATCAAGTTTATTATATTCAGCTTTCTGCACTTGTTTACCTTCAAGTGACCAAAAACACTGATGTGTGCTCCTTTGATGAAACCTTAAGAGGAGCTTGTAGAGTGTCGGTTGACGCACTATATGTCACCTTTCAGAATTTACATCAAGAAAACTGGTTGCAGTTCATACCAAGAGACGTCTTCCTGATGGTTCTCGCAAGCAGCTGAGGATGAACAAAACCACTGAACATCGCGGGCCTTTATGCAGAATATCAAACGGCATCTCTGATCCTCTGATCGTGACCTATTTCTTTTCCTTTTAGAAGACAGAAAACTCTTTGTGGGCATGCTCAACAAGCAACAGTCAGAAGATGACGTGCGGCGCCTTTTCGAGTCCTTCGGCAGCATCGAGGAATGCACCATCCTCAGAGGTCCCGACGGAAACAGCAAAGGTGAGTTTATAGCTGTTTATGACATTGTGCCTGCAGAGCTTTTCACAGGCTACTGCACTGAAATGATTTGGCCTTTCAAAGTTCCTCTAAACCACTCCAGGCAGAGTGATGTCAATGCAGGTTATTTCACAATCATCAGAGGAGCGGTTGCGTAAGAATACTGTAGATTCTGTAAATTTTCGACAGCAAATGCCATTGCAAAGCTTTGTCCACAGGGAGGAGAGATATAAACCAGCAACTCTTTATAGATGAACCCCATTAACCTTACGAGTCAACCTACATCGCTCTGATAAAGAATAAAAAACCTGCTTATTAACCACGGGGCCTCATGTCACGACGGAAAAACGTCCTTTCAAAATGTTGTCGGAGTGCTACACAAGTTGACTACATAAAGTTCATCAGTGGGCTTAGCAGCCAATCAATGTGGCCCGATGATAACTAAGCCTGATGATTACAGTGGGCTTGATCATTCTGATTCCTTCGTGAAGCTCCATTAACAAGGCCCCATCATCCAGCTTACTCGGCTAAGTGGGCTTTAGCTCAATAATTACTGGCAACTTGATCATTCAAATTCATCAGCGGGGCTTGTCAATAGTAAGCGACACCAGAACGCTGTGGCATTTTAAGCCCCATCAGAGGATCCCAAAGTTGTTAACGGTGTCAGCGCAGCGTGTTTAGCCCGCTTATTGAGCGTCAATCAACACTGATCCATCCCTCCTCAGTAAAGAGGGGCTTTAAATGTTTGTGGTATAGACTTTATCCTGCAGGGTACAAAAAAAAGTGCTATTACTGCCAATCATTTGTTGTTGTACTGTGGGATATATTTTTGTAACAAACCTTTTTATTCTCAACTGTCTCTTGCTTAAGAAGCTCATATTCTTTCTCTTTTCCAGGCTGTGCATTTGTAAAATACTCTTCCCATGCTGAAGCTCAGGCAGCCATCAGTGCACTACACGGCAGCCAGACAATGCCTGTGAGTAACTGTGTGTGAGCATGTAGATTTATGTGAGTCACATCGAGAGATGAATCACAAAGTGCTTAATTACCTTCTCCAAGTTATAAAGTTAGACTTTATTAATCCCAGCGTGGAGACGTGTCCCCTGTGTTTGACCCATCCCGGCTATATCAGGGCGAGCTACCGCTTTGAAGCTGTCGCCTTGGCAGGATATATAGGAGGAGATCAGAGCACGTTGAGGAAACACAGAGGTTTCAGAGTAATTCAAATCCCGGACTTTGTTGCTAACTTTCTTGCTACTCAGCCTCTTTTATCTTTGTCTTATTTCAGTCAGGGAAAAGAGGAAAAGCAGTTATCCTTGTATGTGTGTGCATGTGTGTAAACACAAGCGTCTGTCGTGTGTCCGTCAGTACGCACTAACATGTAGTTCCTGGCATGTGTGTGTGTGGGTGGATTCACAGGGTGCCTCATCCAGTCTGGTGGTAAAGTTCGCAGACACGGATAAGGAGCGCACCATCCGCCGCATGCAGCAGATGGCCGGTCAGATGGGCATCTTCAACCCTATGGCCCTGCAGTTTGGAGCCTACGGAGCCTACGCTCAGGCAAGGCGCCCCACAAAACGTCTCTTTTTAGCCACAGTTATTTATTCAGTGATCCACAGATTAAACGGAGTGCATAAGCCCGGCTCTCGATTTGGAGCAGCAAAAATAGGAACATGCCAACAATTGTGTCCTATACTGATGTGAAGTGAAATGTGTGTATTCATGTTGGCTTGAAGTTGCCTCATTTATTATCCATGAGGTGCAGCCTGTGTATCTTTGTTCCTTAAAATACAGTCCAAAGTTTAATTCTAGTTCTGAGACTAAGATCAATCAACTCAGGTGGGTGTCGTCTTCCAAAGTTGCTGTCTTTGTGATAAAGATTTCCTTCTTTGAGCTTCCCCATTGTTTCTGTGGTGACCTGCAGCAAGATAAGCCTGTTTCACTACACAAAGAGGCACCAGAAAGATGTCCTACCCTTCGACTCAATAACTTACACTGTTTGCTTCCCGCTCACCTTCACCGTCCTATTAATGGCATCCCTTCCGCTCTGCAGGTGCAGCAGCAGGCGGCGTTGATGGCGTCTGTAGGCCAGGGGGGCTACCTCAGTCCAATGGCAGCCTTCGCTGCTGCACAGATGCAGCACATGGCCACCATCAACGGGCTCCCTGGAGCCCCGCTGACCCCCACGTCAGGTAACCAGAGCACCATACTGTGTTTTTATGTTTTCCCCTGCAAAGGACTCGACATCTATTGCACTCAACGCAGAGATGATGATGCAATTATACATGAATGCTGGTTCGGTGTGAATATACATGATTATGAGTATAAATTCCTTTATCACACTGTCGTCAGTTACTTTGAAAGCTGCTTCATGTGCTGCCAAAAAACATTTACAAGACAGCATGAACCCTGTTTTAACATGCTGCACTGTTTCCACATGCTCAACTACAATGGATTTCTCTTTTTAAAAAAAAAAAAACAAATCATGCTTAGACCGACTTGAACTAATGCATACTCGGGTGGAGTTAATTGGAATGCAATCAACGTAGTCTAATCCTAAACTGTGTTACAGAACAGATGTTCTGTTCATTTGTGCTGCCTACACTGAATAACAATCCAACTGTACTGACAGGGGGTTGCATTCTACAAAGTCAGCAAACAGCCCGACTCTTTATCCAAACAGCTTTACCTTTATCCATCTACGGTGCGGAATGTCAACGACTTCCTCATCTTACTTCTCAAATAATCTTGTGTCACGATGAATATTATCCCACACTTATGCATCACCAAAGGAAACAAGAACTTATTTAGTTATTTCTGCAGTCAACCTGTTGCCCTGAGAATTTTCAATCACAAGATCATTACAAGTGTTACTTTTCTACCCGTTCTTTAAAATGTTTAATATAAGTAGCAGCCCAACCTCCGGGATTGCAATGCTGTTTATCAGCTAGATTTCTTATTGAAATGTCAACCGGCTTGTTCGTTTAGGTTTGCCAATTA
Organism: Macroramphosus scolopax; assembly: GCA_901007825.1. Lineage (NCBI taxonomy): Eukaryota > Metazoa > Chordata > Actinopteri > Syngnathiformes > Centriscidae > Macroramphosus > Macroramphosus scolopax. Next base: position 3,234 of record CAAKHC010013794.1, on the reverse strand, counting down.
AAAAGAACAAAAATCCAATCTCAAAACTGTAAGATGCTTTTTGGAAAACGGTGTCAGAGTGTGTAATGAATAAACAACAGAATGCTCCTTTATGACCTCACTTTGCAGAGGGGAAACACAGTTGGGAGAAAGGCAATTCGGTGGATTGAAATGGGCATCTTTGCACACAGAATCGTTACTTAATGTTCCTTTGCAGAGGCGTCGAACGGGGTGCAAATGAGCGTAGCGTGAAAGCATGAAATGCATGAAAGCACCTCAGACAGATTCTTACCTGAGAATTGACTAATCAAATACAATGTGTCTGGGATTCGCATCTGCTGGCTGTTGTATCCCAGTATGGGAAAAGAAATCAGCCCTGGCATTCAGTATCTTCACTGGCCCACTGGACCGGCCCCGCTGACATTTTCAAGTTGGCCAGTTAAAGTTAAACTTTCCTTTAATGTCTTGTGGAAAAACACAGCGCTCACTGTTCCCTCTGTGTCTCCTCCCTCTCCCCTACGGCTGCAGGTGGTAGCACTCCTCCAGGAATCAGCGCCCCTACAGTGACCAGCATCCCCTCCCCCATTAGTGTAAATGGTTTTGCCGGCATGCCACCCCCTCAAGCAAACGGACAACCCCCCGCAGAGGCTGTCTTCACCAACGGCATACACCATTACCCTGGTGAGTCTGATAAACAACCAAAACTCTCAGAGGCATAGAAAAATGATCCACCATGCATTATAAATACACTGTCATGTTGAGCCATGATTACAAAGCAGGGCACAAGCTTGAATCCTTGTAGACTCACTGCGGTAAACACATTCACTGCAACAGGAGCGTGTGCATGCTGCCGGTTTTACAGGCGTGAATAGCCTTGAAGCATGTTTAGGAGGCCGAGGCCAGGCAATCGTAGCCCAGAGACAGTGAGCATGTCGAGGAGATGAGTGTTTGGCAAAGGTTCTTATGGGCTGCTGGAGCCTAAGTATGCACTTGTCTCATGAGCCGTGGCTAGTGCCTCTTTGTTTTTTGTCTGTGAAGAGGTGGAAGAAAAATGTCTTTTTCTTTTTTTTTTTTTACACTCTTGTCTCCCCAGTGTTGCAGGAGGTGGTTTTTAGAGAGGACTCGGAGAAAAATGGCTTGGGCGTGGCTCCGCGGAGTTGTTTTGGGGTTCAGGGTGGCTGCTTCCTCTCTTCTCTTTCTGAAGGTAGCGCTCTCATCCTCCTCCCCTACCCCCCCCCCTCCACTGCACCCTACTTCTCCTCCTTAACTTAACCATCCTTTAGTGTCGATGTGTTCAGTATCTGTTTTCCAGTGATCGTGGGGTTATCGGTGTGTGTGTTTGTTTCCTCAGTGGTGTGCGTCATGTGCATGCGTATACACAGGCAGTGACAGATAAAGGTTGGAACCTCCTCTGTGGTGGCTGCTCGTGTGTTTTATATATACGGAGAGACCTTCTGGTGCACTCAGTTTTATCTGCTACATGCGAGGAGAGACAGCGACAGGTGCATCCAGTGTCGTGTGTTCCGTAATCGTCCTGTTTTACATGTTTATCTGAGAATACAATGAATTCCTTCGTTATATATGTTCCTTAGGATTTGTGTACAATAAGTCTATTGTTGTGACAGTGAAGGCGTTTAGGTCTTACAGTTCTCGTGATCTTTGAGATCAACATTGCGTGAAAAGTCCAGCTAGATAGTTCAACACACACTAAAACCTTCGTCCCTCTAACCTCTCTGCTTCTCTTCTTGTGTGTGCTCTTCTCTCACCTTCTATCCCTCCTCCCTCTGCCTGTTGTTATATATTACTCCCGGCTTCCTCTCCTCCGCCCCTCCATCTACATTCTCCGCCTGTCTCTCTCCCGCGCCGTCTGTCTCATTTCTCTTCCTTTACGCCCATCCACACCTCCGTCCATCCATCCATCCATCCACCCGTGCTCATCCACCTCTCGTCCCCGTCTCTCTGTGTCTCTCCTGGAGCAGCCCAGAGTCCCACTGCAGCCGATCCTCTCCAGCAGGCTTACACAGGAGTCCAGCAGTATGCAGGTTTGTCTGTCACTCTCACACAAGCCGCTGATCAATGCGTGCGTTAAGACGGATAAAGATTTGTCTTTGTTTGAATTTGAATTCGGATCATGTAACAATAAGTGTCGCGGTCGCACTACATCAATCTATTCTGTGTGTGTGTGTGTTTGTGTGCAACACGTCGACTCTATTGTCTGTTATCTGATCGATCGCCCGCCGTGCCCCTGCATATATCACGTTGTTTGCATGCACCCGTGTGGCAGTGCGCTCTGGTCATGACTGTTATCTGATCCACGTGTGTGTTTGTGTGTGCGTCTCAGCAGCCTACCCCGCTGCATACGGCCAGATCAGCCAAGCCTTCCCCCACCCTCCACCGATCATCCCACAGCAGCAACGAGAAGGTAACACACACACACACACACACACACACACACACACACACACACAGCATGCAGGTTACTGTTGCAAGTGTTTAACTTTTTACATGTCAGACTTGCTCAAATTGACACATGCAAACACGTATTTGCATCCTCTCTGTTTATCTCCACACAGTTGTCCAACCACTGTTGAATAAACAGCCTTGTTTAAATATACTTTGACCTGTTAGTAACCTTTTCAACAGTTGGTGTACTCGTGCTAAAACACAGCATAGTACATGATCCTGCAGAAGTTTTCACCTTTTTATTACCCTTCAAGAAAGATTTATCCGCGAAAGATTAACTACTGAAGCAGATAATAAAGAGGGATATTTAGAGTGTCGTGTTTTGATGCAGTGGCGACGCTGGCTGGCTGTGAGGTAACTAACTACCACTGAGTGTTTCCGACCGAGCTGTAAACCTACTGTAAACCCAGTGACCTCCAAGCCGGGCGCATTCAGGCTCGGGGCCTTACTGCCCTCCAGTGGAAAAACAAACAAACAATGCAAATCATTCAACAGTTGGGGCGTCCCAACGGTTCCCCGGATGAGATTTAAAAAAAAGGCGTTTGGATCGTCTGCAGCTGAACACTGAGTGCAAATACAGACATTCATCATGTCTTGTAGGATCGAAGTGTTTGTAGTTCGATACCTTTTCTCTCGTCCTACAAGATTTTCTTCTCTTGTTCTCATCTTGTTTTGCATTTTCTTGCTTTCCTCTCTCTCTCCTTATTTCTCGTGCTCTGACCTTCGCTCTTCTGTCTGTTTTTCTCTCCCCCTTCTCTCTCTCTCTCTCTCTCTCTCTCTCTCTCTCTCTCT
>CAAKHC010013792.1:0-28996 GCA_901007825.1 Macroramphosus scolopax | reverse complement strand
AAATGTCTGTTTTACTTCCCTGTTATCCACTATGTTAAAGGTTTTCTTACCTTGTGTGTCCTTGAGTTTGCCTTGGTGAGACACTAAAACTTCTCATTGTCATTAATGATTGTCTAATGTGGTATTTTTAAAAAAAAAAAAATGTGTGTCTAATTCAATGCTCCTGATGTCATGGACCATAACAAGAAGTGCTTTGTAATAGTTAATAAACACTTAATATATGTTTTGCTGTCGTTGTTGCCATCATGTGGCCTACATGAGAAGTGTGTCTTTTCAATATGCTTCTAAAACTGTTTGAACGGTTCTTTTATAGAGAAAACAAAAGCAATCAATCTTAAAAATAAAAATCTTTCATCAATACAGATTGAGAAATTATATGAATGAATAGTGTAGGAAGAACTGATGTCTGGGGCCTTGTGTGGTTTGGGTTTATTAGGCAGACAGGGCGAATGTATAGGATTTAATATCTAATCTTACACTCCGGAGCAGAAGGGGGCGGTAATGATCATAACATGCTGTTTCCCAACCGCCATTAACATGTGAAGAGGAGAACAAAAAACGTTTATCTAGTCCATATAAGTTCTCTGAGTATAAACATTGAGGTTGAATTTGATTTACGTGTCAATAACGGTAGTATTTGTGTATTTTAATATTCTAAAGAAAAAAGTATTTTATTAAAAACGTTAGAGTCGTTTCCGGCGGAATGTTGGCGGGAGGGGAGGAGCATCGGGCGGAAGATATAAAGCCCATCGAGCCGTTTCTTCGGTCACTTTCATCTCGTGTCTGAACAAGGTATGAACTTTAACCATCCTAAGACTCTTCTTTTATATAGTTATTAGAAATGGCTTAGACTTAATCACCTTAAAGATCCTGCATCAATAATAGTATTTACTAAGCTGTGCGGGATATTTCACTGTGTCTTTAAGAGGAGCAGTGTTGTAGTTGACAAGACTGGTTTCATGGGTGCAGCACCCTCTGAAATCAATCCACAACCATCTATCAAGTATCCTTAATACTTTTAATTGGATTTATGTATAGACATGCATAATAGCATTTCCCTAATGCTTAAAGTTGATTATTTTAGATGACTTAAACATGACTGATAATCTATCATAAGACTCGTATAGTGTAGGTGCTAGCAGCGTCTCTCAATGATGATAACTCACAGACCTGTACTGAATGACTGTGACTGGAATTTTTTAAATCTGATGTGAGACACGAACAATATTAAATGTTTTTGGCGATTCAAGGCCGTCCACGAGACCAAGCATGGCGCGGTCACGTGTCATCCCTGCGTTGCGCAATATCATTAGCGACTAGCTTTCATGCTAACTTGCGCTTACTGTTTTATTTTGCAGATGCAGGAGAGAGACTGTGAATCCTCCTGCTGCACAGGTAATTTGTCCAAACACGTGGATCGTTATGTCGAGTTGGAGTAAATTGTAAAGGCATAGCATCACGTCTCATGCTGCAGTGATGTTCTTCTTGAACTCTCTCACTGAATCAGTCTTGAGGACATCAATTCAAATACTGAGTGGCATGAAGCTTGCTTATTAGAACTGTCCAAACCTGAAGCTGGCCTTAACATACAATCTTTTTTTCCTCCAGGTGGCAGAAGTCTTGATGGCCCACCTCTGAATATCAGGTAGCTACCAAAATGTCGGATTTTTTCTTTTCAGATGTTCGGGCGCTCAGTGCTGCAATGATGATTCCTGAACTCTCTCTTACTGAATCAGCCTTTGAAGATACTTCTTTACCAGATTCTGAGTAGCATGTATGGGCTCCTATGAACATAAATTGCATCAAGTAGTCTTACTGTAAACCTGCTAGGTCCTGTACAGACCTGCATTTACATGTGTTCTGGGTGAACTCTGCACAGGTAGCTGGGAATCAGGGCTTACTCAATAACTAACTGGGTGTGTTAACTGTCTGGAGAAAAATGTAATTGGGCCTACTGTCATCCAAAATAATTATTAATCTGACACTTTATATAAGTAAAGACTTAAAGGTGCATCAAACCTGATCCATTAATTTCTGGCTGACTAGGAACATAATGCATTGCTGCCTCCAGTTACAAGTATTACATTGTTGTGAGCTCTGATCCCAAGTACACTAGTTGCATTCTGATGCCACATGTGAACTGTTACTTGAAACTACTTGATTTAAATCACTTGGACTTTAGTTGTACTTATCTTGTAAAATACCTTCATTGAAACGTATTCTTTTCAACAGACGTACAATGGAGGTCGAGGAAGATGCATTCACTTCATTCACAGGTGAGTTACGAGGATGCTGATATCCTGATCACTACCGGGGTATACATGATGATTACCTTTAAGACAAGCATATGCCTGAATTTTCTGATGCCAATTTATAATCTGATTGCCCACACATAGAACTTGCTAAAATGTCTGAGAAATGCCACCATTACAATGAGACTAATCCATAGCTCTCTCTGTGCTAGATGGGAGTTGACTAAGTGTCTGAAGAAGGATGCCACCTGGACGCCTCCCCAAAATGTAAGTTTACATTTAAGAATGCTTTTTTGCAAAACTACTTGCAGAAACACCTTGTTTATTGCCTTCACAAATGTAGATGGATGCTTAATTTTAGAACTTAAAAAATGTAGCAGGTGTGAACAGAAACTGAGAAATATACAATAGTGCAGGTTTGATTAGTTTTCAGTTGTGGCACTGAGAAACAAGGTGTTTCTGAGTTTGAAAGGATGAAATGGGGTAAACCCATTAACTAGCTGGACGACTAATGTCACATGGCAGCTTGTCACCAAAGCACTGATCAAACATTTAGTCTTTAAATGTGTCACAGAAGTTGTTTTGGTCTTTTCTGATAAGTTTTCTCTTTGCAGGGTCTTCAGAGAAGCCATGAAATCGAGGAGACCTGTTTGCTGGAATTACAGTAAGTGTATTACATTAAGACATCCACGGATTGTTTCTTGGCTTTCACTGTAAATGCAGTTCCAATGATGATGAAACTTAGCTCACTTTGAACCGATGTGAAACGACAAGAACTGCTGAGGAACTGCCTTCTACTACGGTGCCAGTTTAAAACAGTCCTTTATTTCCAGTCTGGCATTTGGGCACTTTAGTCAAATTCAGCATATCTAGATCTAAATAAGACTCTTGACTAAAGGTATTAAAGCAAGCCTTTCCTCAACAGGTGATGCACCAGCTGCCTCAGTAACCTCAAGATGCTCTAGCTAAAGGTAAGATGTCACATTACTATGGAAACACTAATTGAAAGACCTGCTGAAAATGATGAGATACATTTGGAATCTCGTTCGTCTGAATTGCTGTTGAGAAATCAAATATCTGACATCGGTTCGGGTTAACTATTGTGATGCATTCATTTGTTCCCCGGATCTGATCAGTCTGTCTTTTACAGATTATTTGGCCCAGGACAACAGAGATTCTGTCGTCTCATCAACGGACTACCCAGGTGAGAATCATTCAGGATTTACTCGATCCACTCTGGTAGAAAAGTCAGTGTAAAATCACATGGCACGCTCTAGGACAAGTGTTCTGGAGTTGATTGCCACTTAAACAGTTTCTCTGATGATGACACCCGCACATGTCTTACGCCATTTGCCACGCCAGAACCTGAAAAGGTGGACCCACTGGTGTGGCCTTGGCAATAAGGGGAAAATTTATTGGGGTTTCCAATAGTCTGAGTGGAAACTGACATTGTTTACAATTCATAGGTGATGTGGGTCATCCTGAAACTAATGACATGTATTCTCTATCCAAACCTTTAGGTTCATGAAGGATCATCAGTGTTCCTTGAGCATCTAATGGACTTGAGGTAAGCCTGTCAGTGTGCACATTAACTAGTTTCTAATGTAGAAGTGATGATTTCCTATTACCGCCCCAGTCTGAGAATTCATGACTGATTGGTTTCTTCTGATCCTGAATAGCTTTTTTTTCTTTATTCCCTCAGCCATAAACTCAGTAGTTAACTCTTCTCTGTATTGTGTAGGTCTGGCCATGTTTGGGCTACTGTACCAGTTCTTCGCCATCAGCGAAGTCGAGACTGAGGTCATCGCCAACAGCCCATCCTGGTAAGTAGTTGACACTGGTTTGAATAGGATGACAGTAAAACCTAAGCTAAAGTGATGATTTCCTATTACCGCCCCAGTCTGAAGATTCATGACTGATTGGTTACCCCTCTGATAACACAATTAAAAGCTCAACTGAGTTGTATATGTGAATCTTTCTCTAAAGTTCTTATACTTCTTTCAGATCTTCCAGCCGGCTGGATCAGTTGCACCGCTGCCTACTGGCTCATATGGTAAGAATTATTAAGCTTTGTGTTAAGTGCTTGTGAAGAAGTGATGACTTTCTATTACCGCCCCAGTCTGAAGATTCATGACTGATTGGTTACCACTCTGATCCAAACTACTGCATGAAAAGAAATGCTGATCTGTTAACCACTTTTTTTTCTAAATAGTGAAACTTTCTTGTTTTGCAGACTGACCAGAACTTGGTGCCATCATGGAAGCAGGCATGCAGGCATGCCACATCAAAGCACAAGAAGAAACAACTTGACTTTGAATTGTCTATGGAAACTTTGAAATAAAGTGTTAACTGCAGTCTTGTACTCCTGTCTTCATTACACATTTAGAATTCAGTGTATGACCCTGTTGGGACTTAATAATTGTGCCAACCTACAAAGTTAACACTGATTCCATTGTCATGCCATGGCTTCACCAGTGGCAAAGCTGACGTTATAAAAGGAAACTTGGTTGTGTGGCATGGAAATCTTTTATTTTAGTACACAGGACAATTAAAGTTAATGGAAAACATTGCAAGTAAACTGGCACATTCAAAAATCCACATCCCCAATTGCACAGATTAGTTTCAGAACATGTGAATATAATCACAATCACTGTACATCTTCATTCACCACAGCATCTGACTAAATGAAATGTGAAGCCATCCATGCAGTGCACTGCCACTGCACACAGCAGCTGACTTAACAAAACTGTCTCTGGTCTGTAGTCTAAGGAGTCCAAAATCATGTCCACAATTGCTGAACATGAGGCGCCTGTGAGATCCGAGCTCAGTCAGCCGTGAAGATCCTTGCAGCGATGTCATCTAATAACCAGTCCACTCCACCTAACAAGTTCTCTCCCGTCACTGCACTGCAACCAATTATACACCAGTGGTGACTTTTGATATCATCCAGAGCCAGCGCCTGCAAGACAAAAAAAACTTGTTCTGAATTACTGATACAGAATTTCTTTAAATCCACTTCAGCCAGAATATAGTGAGTCTCACCTCTTGAATTGCCTCTTTCGAAAGGGCTCCTGGTAAGTCTTGTTTGTTGGCAAACACCAGTAACGTTGCACCAGTTAGCCTCTGTGGAGAGGAAAGTATGAGCTTTACAGTGTGGTAATGTTTTGGCTGTTTCTTTTACAAGATTATGCTTTTGAAGCCAACCCACTGGGTTTTCAGGTGTGTGTGTGTTTACCTCCTCCAGCAGCAGTGCATTGAGTTCCTGCCTGCAGTCCTCCAGTCTGAGTCTGTCTGCGCTGTCCACCACCCACACCAGTCCGTCTGTGCTCTCAAAGTAGTTCCTCCAGTAGGAGCGCAGTGACTTCTGACCCCCTACATCCCAAATATTTAATTTAAACCTAAAAAATGAACAGAAAAGAGAACAGAGATGTGAAGTAATAGCAGCGACCCTTTCAAATCCAGAGACACATTGTGACTCACACTAGCGGGAGACAACAAAAAGCAGTTGACTATATATTGAACTCAGAGATTTGCAAGACTATGAAAAGCATCAGAGCAAGCTGCCCACTAAGGCCCCCTGACCGAGACTCACTGTTCCCCTTTTTGGAAGTCTGGACAGCAAAGGATTAGTTAACAAAGGTCTAGCAATGTAGGCGGACACAACCTGGAACTGTTTTTGTGATCACTTGAGAAGCCTAGTGGGTTGATGTGGCAAGTCACTATTACTTGATGGAGCGACATTATGTCATTTTGATCATTTCTAAATTAAACAGAAAGCAAACATTAGGAAGCTGTGGACTCATTGTTATTGATCCAGAACCATCTTAAACATGCCATAAATTGTTGATTAACCAGAAACACAAAAAGAAGAGAAAGGCAGTTTCTATTAGAAAGATATGAAAATATGTGATCCAGCTGTGTTCCTTGGCTGAAAATAATCCCCAGAAACAGCTTTGATTTTCATACATTCTGTACTTCAAATTCCCAGTGACACAGAAAACAGGTGGACTTCAAGCCTGACGTCAAAAGATACAGTAGAACATGTAAAAACAATTACCAGATCAAGTAAGAGGCCAAAAACTTGTCACTTAAACAAGCAAGAATTCTTTTCCCCATGTCTTACTCATATTTGCCTGATCTGTCAAACTAGCGTCCCTGCTCTCTAGTTATAGCTTGGACATACAGTGAACATACAGTACCCTTTGTGCTCCAGTGTTTTGATGTTGAAGCCCAGTGTTGGGGAGATGGTGCTCACATCCTCTCCGTTAAACTTCTTCAGGATGGTCGTTTTCCCCGCGTTGTCCAGACCTCTGAGGGGACCAGGTTAAAGAAGGAGCACGCGAACCAGATGCTAGCTAGCTTTGTAGGGTTTGTTCTATTGGTAATGTATCATAATATACTATAAAATACAACACATCAGTCATTGACACTGTTACTGTTGTTCACAGCACAACTACTACAACAGTCTGCATTGTCCTACATAAAAAAACATAACTCGACAAGGAAAACTGATTATTTTAAGAAGAAACTGAACGAGTCTGTTCTCGTGATGTATGATAAACCTGTCACCTACCTTTAGTAACAGACTAAAGGAGCATGAGACTGGCTAGGAGCATGATACAGCAGAAAATGTATTAAACAGACGTTACACATGCACAACGATTACTACTATAAAACCTGACACGGTATACGTTTCTTTTTAAATCATGTGTCTTAACGACACAGCTATCGTTAAACTAGTTAGAACTTCATCGTTGCTGCAAGCTACTTCGTTACCCGGCTAAGCTAGTAAACTGTGACAGACAGGATACAACATCAGCAGTCTCATCTCCCGTTCCTTCTGCTTCATCTTCTTCAATATCGTCAGCAAACCCATTGTGCCGGTTTCCCGCTCAGCAGCAGTTATTAAAATAGATACTATAACTGCTTAATGGATAATACAAATTGTTAGCATTCATGAGGGTATTGTGGACGAGGAAGTGGCTGCAACGGTAATCCCGCCCCATCCAGCCAACGATTGGTGTACCGGTCGCACAGCGAACGTTGATTGGTCAAAGGAGACGTTGGAAGCGAGCCGATTCGTCAGAGCGCTTTTAAGGTGTGGCTGTGTGGGTCGAAGCATGAAACATGGCCTGAGTTTGGCGTCCCCGTGTGGCTTTAGTCGGATTTACAGTCAATGAATCCATGCTTGTGGGAATGTTCTGGTGTTTCCAAAAGAATAGGGACTTTTGGCACGGATACCACATGAAAAGGTGAGGATTATAGTTTAATGAAAGAAAAAGAAAAACACCCTCTACAGTTCATCAGGTATCAGAATGTATATATCATTTATTAGAACATTGTCTTCCTTTTTTTCGAAGAACGACAGAAGGCTGAGACAACTTAGATAGAAATGTATGTGATCCATAAATTAAAACTTCTTACAGTTCATTTTTATAAGAGGTTCCTCCTTGTAACCAATATTGTATTTTTTTTTTGTTGGGTCATTGCGTCAGACAATCAGTAAAACTATGTAAATTAATCTAATGACTAAAAATAAAAGCTGGCAGCAGGAGGGGAACCGGTTAAAGCTGTTGGCTAATGTCCGGGGTTGTGATACTTAATTCCCGGTAAAGCAATTGAGAAATAACGTGCTGGCCATGCGACAGTTTTCCAAATATGGTGTCAGTCCCGACCACCTTCTTGTCCCAAACGCATTCCAAATTAGTCATTAATGCTGCCTTCCAATGTTTTCGGACATCTAAGATTGAAACTCCTAGTTGACCGGACATTAACCGTGATAAAGGTGAACTAATGTAAAGCAATTTTTTACAGCCAAACACTGTTAATCATAAGTAGACTCGAGTAGAAATATACAAACAAAAAAGAGCACATTGAAAACAAATCTATAGATGGTTTAGAAGTTAATGTATAATTGCACAGAAAAATGTGCCACAGCATTAGACGGAAATTACATAATGTACTTGAAAGCAGCACAGACTCGACACTCAGCCCACTGCCTCTACGCCTCAATGGGTCAATTTAAAATAAAGAGAAACTGAAAGCATCTCGTTGCATCACTGTCATCAGATGCTTGCAACACAGCAGAGCCACCAACTAACCAAGCAGGATTACTGAACGTTTATTCTACCTGAAGAGAATGCACGACAGCGGTTCAACCTGCTTGCACACTGCATAGATGACGGCCGGCTGAAGGTCCCATCCTGCTGCTGGAAGTTTTCTTTAACCAACAGCACGGGAGATGTCGCCGTTATTCATGGACACCGGGTACGAGCCCAGCACCAGCCCCGGCTCGCTGTCAGCTGAGGAGTCCAGAAGCAACACCGCGGGTTCGGTAAGCCTACTTCTTCTAATCAATCAGTCAATCCAAAAATTCAATTACAGTAGGCCATTCAGGACTGATAATACTTAAACAAGGTATGTTCTCTGCAGTCAAACCAAATTAAAGTGAATTTATTCGCTTGGCTTTAGCCTCATTTACTATTCCTTTTTGTTGAGTGTATGTTTTTAACACCCCAAAACTTTGTGACACCCGGTGCTTTCATTGTAGTAGTTAATTTCCAGGGGTGTACTGTTCATAAAATCGAATTCACTTCAATTTTATTTTATTTACAAAGCCCAAAATCACAAATATAATGCCTCGATGGGCTTTACAATCTGAACTAGACCCCCGATTCGAGTTCGGAAAAACTGCACAAAAAAACTGTTAGCAGGGAAAAAAGATGGTAGAAACCTCAGGAAGAGCCACAGAGGAGGGATTCCTTAGCAACAGATAGATGTACAGATTAACAGCAACACAGAATATTTATAATGCCACGATATTGATACATATTGATTACTAGAAAAATGGAGATCCAAGAAGAAAGCGGAACAGCGGTAGGTGTGACATCTGCGTCATAAGACAGACAAGACAGGGTGACGGATAGAAAAGACGTGCCGAGTTAGTAACATACATCAATGGGATAGGAGTGCAAACAGATGGAGAATTCACGGTTGGATAGATTTTTGATACAGCGAAGAAAGTAGACGTGCCCGAGAAATTTCCTGGATTTAAACCTTAATTTGGAGCCAATCTGAACAAACTAACCAACATGGGACGGCACACGAACGGAAAGGTGGGGTGTCAACTATTCTATGCACTTCTAACCTACTTAGCATTAGCCAGAAGTTCAAACTCATAATTTACCAGTCAATCTACGTTCCAGCATTCACTTCTTACCACAAGCTTTAGGTATCGAGTGAAAAAACGAGATCTCTTGACATTAGATTCCTCTGTAGGCTGGTCTGGGCCGCTGCTACAAGCCACAGTTAACAGGGCTCATGTATTGTTCCTTTCTACCCCGGCGCCGCCATATGAAGAGCTCCAGACAGACATAATCGAATTTCACTGGAATTTTCCTCAATTTTAACACAATGATGGAGCTATACCGTTCAAAACAATACGAATATTGTTACACCTGCTCATTACTATTGAATTCTTTTTTTTGAAAGATCAGCTCACGAGGAGGAGGTATTAACAGATTTTCCCCCGAAAAATGTATTGGATTGCAATGACTGTCTCCACCTTTTAAAGCCAGTACCGGATACCAGACGTATGCAAGACTGCCAAGACATGTCTGTTCTCCTTGACAGGAAAAAGAGGGAGAGGGCGAAGTGAGGGGGAACAGAGGGACTAAAAGGCAAACGATGAACAGAGATGCCGCAAGGAAGAGCCGGAAAAAACAAACCGAGAGAGCAGATGAACTCCACGAGGTTTGAAATGTGCTCTCATTACCCTCCTACACACACACACATACACACAAGCACACAAGCGCGCACACGCACAAGCCACACACGCTCTCTGTGTGACTGCCGGTGTGCGTGTCTTGTGTAATCTAGCAGAATGCTCGGCCACTTCTTGTAAACCCTCTGCTTTTTGAGAAGGGCTTTCACGCCCTCTGCTCCTTCCCATTGGCCCTCCCTTTCCTGTGTCCTCTACACACACACACACACACTTCTGCCTATGTTTTTTCCCTGTGGTGCAAAGTCCAGAGGTAGAGGAGTTACACAAGCACACACATGAGTCAAATCTCTGATTGGATTTAATGGAGCACACTGTGTCCTGATTCACAAACCCGCTGAGTCCACCTGAGAGATTTCAACCACTGGCAATCGATATTTTCAAATCAGACATGATTATATTCTCCAATGAAAACTGTCACCCCTCTGAAAGATCGTTTGCTAGTCTTGCCGTATGTGGTCATTTTGTTTTCAGCCAAGCTAGCTCGCTCTACCTGTTTTCTTTCTTTATGTCCACAAGAGTGGTATCAAAGGAACATAATGTACTTATTATTACTTATTATTATTGGCAGCAGCTGCTGCCAATAATAATAAGTACCCTTCCTGTCAGTTGGATGACTGAACATTTAGTCATGGAGGGAATCCCCTTTCACTTTCTCTCTTCTTCTCTTTCACTTCTGCTCTCATCGTGTCCTTCAGGTGGATTTTTAAGAAGTAAGCATCAGCAGCTCGGCGCTTAAAGCGGAAGTACAGTACGTGTCTGTACAGTATGTACAGTATGTACAGGCTAGCTTGAAGCTAGCCCGTTAGCCTGGGAGTAGCGATAGCACAAAGGACCCGCGGTTCTACTCCAGCGGTAGAACCCCAACTTTGTGATACGTTAACCCTTGTTGGCTTGAAGTGGAATATAGTTGTTAAAACAGGGTTCACCCTCCAGGTAGGAAGTTAGCATTTCCTCATGTCTTACAGTAGGGCAGGATACCCCAACATTTGGGAGATATGTTGGTGTGAGGAGTAAAACGTGCCTTGCTAGCTTACTCAGATCAGCTACAAGTTGTACCTTTTAAGAGATTTCTGAACAATTTGTCCTATTTTATCCTCCAAATTAAACCCAACTCCTCTGCACTCGCATACAGTTGGATTCTCTTTATATACGATTCTTTGACAACGTCACCACCTTTCCTGCTGAACTTGCAGAGCTGTCACTTCACAGGAGTACTTCAGTTGTCCTTCGGGTTCTGACTTCATCATCAGCTCTATCACCGTTATGCTGTCTATTAGAGCACTTTAGGGATTTTATTGCACGTTAAGTCAGGCCTGGTGTGACATTGTGTGGGTGGCATGTGATCGAGGTTATTGTTTATCTTTTGACGTATGACTTGTAATCTGTTTTTATTGCTGATGATTGCACCTCTTCGGTATAATAAAGATGTGCCTGTCCCAACACAGAGATGAACTATTTGTCATTTATCTTTCTCTCTGTCCTTTTCCATTTACTACTCTCCTTTTTCACGTTCTTCTCTCTTAGGAACTCCAAGGCCTGGAGAAGTCAAACTCAGCCTTTCAAAACGAGATAGCAGCACTGAAGAAAGAATTCCATCTTTACACTAAGGCTCTGGAGAACCACGAGCCTCTCTGCTGCCTCAGAGCGTCTGGGTCCAGCTCAGCCAACCGCCTCTTGGCTGCTCCATCAACTGTTGCCGCCAAGCTTCCTACCATCCATCAAAAGTGCTCCAGCTCTCACAAGAATCTACCCCGGACAACATACTTCTGTTCGGCCACAGTGCCTTCAACTTCTACCTCTTTAACTTCAAGCAGTGGCTGTATAGAAAACCCTCATCTCTCCCCATCAGAATCTTCCGGGATGTCTTCTGAACTCTTTGTCAACTCCTCGTCCTCCAGCCAAGCTCCCTATTTTTCAGATGCACCTCACTCTTTGTTTAGTGAAGATCTTTCTTCTCTCATCACCTCACGATTACCGAATGCTACCCTGATACCTGACCGAACCAGCCTGATTTCAAACCCTGTCCCCTCTGCAGCTGCTCGGCCTCTATCTGGGAGAGAATGTACCCAGGAAAGCTCCTCAAATGCCCTTTTCCAAACAGACAGACCTGTTTTGTTCCCCTCTTCCCACACCGCTCCCTCTACACGTCATTCTGATGTTGCGGATGCCCCTTTGAGACATTTAGTGCCAGGAAATAATAGACCTATGAATGTGCCTCAGCTTTTTCCAAACCTATTCCCTGGAAATCCAAACAATTCAAGCCCATCATCCAGTCTTTCAGCATCATCTCTTCAATATTCTGCTCCTCCTTCCCTTTCAGTTTCCATTCAGGGGGACCAGGATCTTACCCCCACCGATGCCTTAAAACCCGATGCTAGTCAACAAATGACAACTGCATCTCTGCTTTCGCTGCTCACTGTGCCCAGTCCTCTGAACGTTCCTCAGACCTCCAACAGCAGCTTTGAGAGGCCTTTTTCTAAGACTCCAACCATGCCGCCACTGTTGGGGGATTCCTCAATAGACCGCTCCCTCTCCGAGCTCCTGGAGGTCGAGGATTGGATACTAAATGGAGCTAATAACTCGTAGCACTACATGCCCTGAGACAAAAAAGGCCAAAGGCTTATGTAATTAATATGGTTTGAGCAGTTTAGAAATACAGTGCAGTGCTCGACACCAACAACCCTAGAATGCAGGGTGTTGTCAGTATTGAAGCAAAAGTCTCTGAGGCCTAAACGCTAGATCCTACATTACAAACTATTTCTGCTAAAGCCGCTGCTTGGTAAACACACACATATTTCAATGCAGCTTCTCCAAGTATAGTCCTGAGTGCCTGTCAGAGCCTTGGCTTCTCATGACGGATACACTGGCGTTTATCTGTGAAATGTATGGAGTTCCTCTTCAACAGCAAATAACTGTTTTCTTTGACTCCTCTCCTGCAGCTGCAAAAGTTTTTGCCGGATTACAGGCCGAACCCACTCGGTGCGGATGCTATTAGTCCATTAAAGGGGTATTGATTGTAATCAGGATCACAGATGGGAGGTAGTATGGCCCTACTCTACCTCTTGTTGGTTTTAGTGTTTAAGTTAAAATGATAGCTGACCCCAGTAATTGCGACTAGAGCAAAGGAGATCAGATGACGTCAGTATAGAGGGAGAAAGTCTGCAAAGGGGGGACGTCAGGGGGACAGATGGGTCAATAAAAGACTGGAGATAGGGGACCCCCAGGGTCCATGTAACCCCCTAGTGAGTCAATGCAGCCATGTATTAAATGGACTTTTGCAGTTGCTTCATGAGACCTAATTTTACAGTATGTTTATATGACATTGTTTTATATTAGCTTGTGGTTGTGTTTTAAAACTGTAGTTTCACCAGTCTGCATTTGTTTCTTGGCTGGCAACAGACCTGCACTGTTCTGTGAGGGGAAAAAGGTTGCTGGGGTCAGCTTCATTAAAGGAGGAGGATGATGGTAATGACACAGTCATCAAGCGGGCTGCAGATATCGCGGTGTAGTTTAACCCCTCCAGCACTGGAGGGCGTAAACTGTGGCGAGCGGAGAGAGAAATACAGTAACTTTGACTCCTTCTCCTTGTAACTGACAATAAGAGGCAACTAGCTGCTCAAACATGGATGCATTTCTACTGTAAACATTTACTAACTTAAAGGAAATATAGTGGTGCTCATGCACTGTGATTGTATTTTGGTTGATTTCTTTGTTGATGTATTACCTATAATATGAAGGGCTGCAGACAGGATTAGAGAAATGCTGATGTGTCCATCTCTGCCACCCTGACTCCAGCCCCCCAACACATCTGTATACTGACCAAACATCCATGTGAGGTGCATCTATGAGCGTTAACCTTTCAGTCGAGAAGGAGATATTTGTATCCAGCAGTTACACTTTTACATACTCATAGATTCTGGATTTTTCAATGAAGGGGAAGGAGATGACATTTTCAGGATATGAGGAAGCATCATTTTAAAGTTTCCAATTATACTTTATGTAATCCACAATACAAAATATAGTGATCCTGATGTATTTATGTTTCTGCCGTCATAATTGACGATTTTTGGAAAGAAAAACAGTTTGTATATTGTGTCTAAAAATACTGGAACCAGCAAACAAATGTGTATAATTGATAAATATAAATTAGGTCGCTAAAACTAATTTCAAGTAAACACATGGCCTCAAAGTGTTCTCGCTTATATGCACATTATTTTTGCTTCATATCTAATAATTTATGTACAAATAATAATTCTTATATACAATATATTAATATATATACACAGACTAAATGAGATTTACTTCACATGGCATTGTGTAATTTAGTTACAGGTTGTTTGTTATGTTGTATTTATCGTTCATAAGATTCATGTATTTATGTAATATAGTTGGTAATAATATGAAATGATTAATAAAAGTATTCTGTTTAACATCCATTTGTTTTAATGTTCAACGTTCATCGGTGAGTATTGATTACATGTGGACTGTTTTAATTAGATTATACAGGCTCTATACAAATATCACATCATTGAGTTTGAGAGGATGAAAAAAACGATAACTTACTTTTAAGAATTAGTTATTTAATGTGTTTTTAGATGTAAAACCAGCAGAGGTAATGAAGTCAACTGCTAGTTTTCCAATTGAAAACTACAAGTACAGTTTTTAATGAATTCCTGCAGGCTCACACTGACAATAATCTGGCTCTTCTCAGTATAATGTATAACAGGTGACAACATATGAAGCAGACCAGCAGCTGCAGACTGCAGGTGTTTTTACCGCCAGAGCTCACCTGTGACATAACACACAGGAAGAGGAGGAGAACAAGTGAGGAAGGGGGCAGGCGGTATTACTCGTCCTCCTATAATTAATGTATGCACGTGTGTTTGTGGTGGGAAGAGAGGGTTGTGTGTGTGTGTGTGTGTGGCTTAACAAAAAAGAGGAACAATGGATCAGACTTGATCCTTAAATCCAAGTACAAACGTGCACACACACACACACGCCTCAAATAGGAAACGAGGGAAAAGGGGATGGGGAGGGGAGGGGAGGGGAGGGTTGTGATGGGGGAGGCGGGGAGTCAGACAGAAACATCGATGAGCGTGAAAGCGGCGCGCTGCAGGAGCGCAGCAGCGAATGTTTTTCCCATTTGAGGTTTGCAGAAGAGGTGTTGGTGAAAGCAGCGAGTGTCGAGAGAAAAGGGAGCATCTTCAACATTGAAGCGAGGCCACAAACATAAAGGCAACTAAATAAATAAATAAATCCATCATATAGCGTCATCCGCAGTGAGGAGCCTCATTCCTCTCTCTCCTTGCACCACCTTTAGGCTGAGGAGCCACTGTCAAGACACTCAGGCGGAGATCAGAGAGCATCCGGTCACAGCTTTTCAAAATATCACCCTTATTACTGTAGCTGAAGAGAATGTGCATCCAGTTGGTTAAATAATCAAATACTTGAACATGTTAATCAAGTGAATCACGAGTTTATATGACAATCAGAAGCTACTTGCAAATTACAAGCCTCATTGGTAACTGCTAATTATTTGCTGAGACAGGAGAGAGATATCTTGAGTTGACGGTTTGCATTGATAGTTACAGTTGGCCTGTACTTTGTGGTAATGTGAGCGCATCTTACCTCCGAAACAGCACGCATGCGCACATTGATACGATTTTGCACGCGTCATCTGCGTCGTCCACATGAATCCACACCATTTCGCCGGCACGTATCTTATACTGAAAGACAGACTGTCTCACTTCCGGCGTCTTCCCGCCTCACAACGCGCGGCTTGACGCAGCTCATTGAGGCGCTGTAGGACGACCGGATAACGGGAACCGAGAAGGGGACCAGGAGCAAAACGCGTCAGTCTGACAGACACAGACGGGGTGCTATTGTATAACAACGGCCTTCGTTCTTTTCCTCTTTTGGTGACCTGCGAGGAGGCTTTTCTTTTCTTTTTCTTGTGTTTTTTCTCCTGCTGGAAGGAGGAGGAGACGGAGCGGAGCGGCGGGGCTCGGTGGCGGAGGACCTGCACATGTCGGCGCGGTGAGGGAGCGTTTGTTTCCCCGCCCTGATACATTTTGGAGGACGGCAGGAGGAGGCTGGAGATACATCACCGCAAGAACAACATCATTAACCGCTGAGTGAAAAACAAACAAACAAAAAAAAAGACAATCAGGTGCGGCCGTTTCAACGGTTAAACGAGCGAGAAGGACAACAGTGATGCGGCAGCCGAGGTGGGCCCAGATTGATGATTTTGTGATATCATCATCCACCGCCAGGACCGATCACTGATTTCATTGATAAGGAGCCTCATCGGTGATTAATCAGGTTATATAAGCTAACCTGGTTATTGATCTGGACAAACAGGAGGGGCCCATCCTCGCTTGATTATTTATCTTCACATAAGGAGCTGTGTGAGCAATAGGTGATTAAATACCCACATCCAGTGTGTGTGTGTGTGTGTGACGCCAGCCCAGCAGCAGAGAGGCGTGTGTGTGAGGAGACGCGCCTGTCTGAGCATCATCTGGTAGCCGAGGCTCTCCTCCTCCACGGGGATGATACACCAGCGACTTCTCATCTGTGCGTGAAAAATAGAAGAATCAGGGATGCTGCTGCCATTTCCAGTCCGGCTCTGATAGAGACAGCACGGCGCAAAGCACCTTCCTTACCTCTCCTCCGCCTCTGCACCTTCTCCCCTTTATCTACATCCCCTCTCCTCCTCCTCTTCCTCCTCCTCCATTATCCATCCTGATCAATTGATAATCCATTTGTGATACAGTCAGCCATCCTCTCTCCCCCCGTTCACCCATACATCCTCTTAAACGCCTCTTTACGCACTCGCACGCGCAAAAAGGCACGCACGCAGCACCGCCATCCACAGCCATCATGGAGACGACCAAGCTGCCTCCGTCCAGCCCGTCCTCCCCGACCACCAGCTTCTCGGTACCGTCCGCGGAGAAGGTGGATGGCTTCCCGCGCAGGTCCATGCGCAGAGCCCGGCAGAGGAGGTCCCACAGTTCGTCCCAGTTCCGCTACCAGAGCTCCCAGGTGGAGCTCACACCGCTGCCCCTGCTCAAAGGTGAGACACTGATTTACTGCAGCAGCCGTCCTCAGGGTCAGTAACTCTATTGGAGTATATCAAACACATGACATCACATGTAGAAGGTCTTACAGGCTTTGGTTTATTGGTATTAGTTATTTTTAAAGGCCCAGTGCCCCTTTTATAAGCAGTCAATCTGCCAATTATTTCATCATTTTATCTTTAAAGGTGTAATTTGTAGCTCATCTTAACAAGCTAGCGCTTCATATTTTACACTCCAAACCAGTAGGGGGCAACATGTCACCGGGAAGTTAAGGAGTCCAGTCCTAATGGGAGAAACAAGCACATGCTAACTTCCTTAGCATGAGCCAGAGGGTGAAACTCTGGAATTACATCCCCCACACTAACCTACGGTCACAAGCTTCGGGTAGCGAGTGAGAGAATGAGAAGCTGATGTTGAAATGAGTTTGCTGGGGCACCCTGGGGCTCGTGTATCGTCCCATTTTGCCTGATGTCACCGGGTGAAGAGCCCCGGAAAGGAAAGTTAACTCTATGAGTGTAGTTGCAGCCCCCTGGTTCCTAACAGGGACACACTGTCCCCTCTGATATTGGGATTACGAGAAAGATGACTTGAATCAGGCTACGAACAATCTAAAACGCTAAGAAACAGACAAAAAGTGATTTATTAAGCAGTTAAAAGGAGCACTGACGGACCTCCCAGCTTCTCATAGGGGCCAATTTGTGGCTTCTTGCTGTAGATATTGATATAAATTGATTATCATTGGGAGCGTCTGGCTGACAAACCGTTTTTTTTATGAACGTTTATACATTATTAAATGAACCTTGACAAATAGATGAGTCAACAATGATTTAAGTCACCGGTTGCAGCCCTAAAAAACTACGGGGTCGGGTGGATCAATGAGAAAGACGTTTTGTTCAGGTGGTGAGGACACGTCAAATCAATATTTGTCTACTTCCTCTTTTGGATCACTCAGTCGGGAAGACGTATCCCTCCCTGGTTTTTCATGCTTGATCTCTCCAGAGCTGCTCGATCTCTCAATCTGTGCCTCTTCCTCACCTTCTGTGTCTTCTTCCTCTGTGTGTGAGCAGCACAAGGGCACGTTTTAACTCCTCATATATGCCTCCGACCCCTCTTTATAAGGTTACCTCCTTTTTCATGTAGCCAGCTATCGCTTCCCATTAACCCTCAGCGAATTGAAGACCTCTCTGCTTTTAGAGACGATGCCATGCACGTACCCCTGTGTGCAGCCTCTCATGAGTTTCTACAACCCCATTTACACGCCGATACTTCCACTCTGCCCCTTGTTTGACGGCGTGCAGCAGGATGATGGAGGGTGCACCTCCAGGTCTGTGTGCATTTCATAGACAGGAGTCACAGTTAATACGTGGCTGCTGCACCGCTGCAGCACTCCTTCCTGGATCCCCAGGAGAAACTGATAGTAAGATCCTGCAGCACCGGCGCAGAAGAAAAGCCTGGCGTGGGGAAGTCTTTAACGGGCAGTATGTAGGCCAAATGTAGACAGACTAGGGGGTGTTGTGCCCTCCAGGGAATCACGTTCCTATTGTAAATTTGAACTCCTCCTCCTGTTAACGCCGGCTCTATTCACTGCGAATCCATGCTGGTTGTTTTCTGAATATGAAACAGAAAGGAGACATATCAACAAAAAAAGATGTGACAAATGAATAAGCATCAGTCGTCTGTAACACCTGGAGTGTCGCTCTAATTGATGTATCTGATGGTTTACTTATTTTCAAAAGATGATTAGCCATTTCTAAGTGACCATCTTTAGAGTTTTAAGTGACCAACTAGACGGTGCAAGAGTCCCAATATTATCTTTCCAAACAGGAAGAAAACTGTCACGGAAGAGGCAGAGATTTCTGCATGAACCTCGTCCACAATCGACCAGAATGCAATGAAGTCACATCTTGCATCCCTGCAGATCTGTCAACACTCAAGCCTCTAGAATTACTTGTTTTGTAACTGGAACTATGGATGTCGGGCTAAATGTGGCGTGTGAAGCAGGTTAGCAAAATTAGCATGGAATGCTAACTGCTAACTTGGACATGATAGACGCTGCAGTTGTTGTCACTTGTTTCAAACACATACTGCAGAAAGGGAGACTTCAAAGCAACAAATACCGATATTATAAACACATTGTCATGACTGCCGTTAGGTGCACTGATGCGAGACACACGGCAACGTCTCGGTGATTCAACTCGTTAAACAAAAATGCTGGAAGACGTCGGCCGTGTCCTGCTAATTCTGCAGGAAACAATGAACCCCTCTGGAACTCACTAATGAACTGATGGGCAAGGCAGCCGGTTAATCCTCAGGTGAAGGATACAGGGTCCCTAATCCTTTTCACAGTGTACTCATGTTTGCAGCATGTGTGCGTCCACACACACACACACAACCACACACACATGCTTTCAGGACGCTTCGACCAGCGGTTGCACCGGCGGATGTGATTGTTTTAGATTTATGGCGAGTTTTTCTTCAGGTTTATTTCCCAGCAAGCTTCACAGCGTCTGATGTTGCTGCAAACTATCCTCAGATGAATCACCGCCCTTATATTAACCGTCATTCCGCTTTTTCTAAAACAAAATGTTTCAAAACGATCAGAGCGTCCACATAAACACTGCAGAAATCTTTGAACAGGTTCCCATGTGATTGAGTCACACCGGCGCTCAATAAACAGCGTTTCTGTGGGACCCCATGCAGATGGAAATATTTAATATGCTGTCACTCACTTACAGAACCAGCAGATGTGTGTTAAAATGTCTTCAGATTAGTGACAGAGGAAACATTCACACACTGATGGCAGTGAGCTCAGAGACCAATGGGAGTCAATCGGGGTTCAGTCTGCCTATTAGGCATTAGCTTAGATATGCATATTGCTAACCAGCTACGATTGGGGTCAACTAACTTTCTATATGTTCTTGCATATCTGGTCGAGTTAATGATGGTGTCCCTTTAAATTCCTTACATGTAAAATCTGATACGCCTCAAAGAATGTATGAAAACGATTGTTTCGATCGATTATCAGGTTGCTCCATCCTTGTTGTCCTCCTGGTTGTCTTCAGTTACACTGCAGCTCTCTCTCCGGCTGACCAGAGATCAGGCTCAGCACTCCTCCCCAGCTGCAACGCTCTCCCCCCGGGGGGGGCTGCACACACCAGTCAGGCTCCCGGGTCACGGGTGTTGTGCTTCACCTGCAGACCAGACTGAGGTCACACTTGGCCCAAAATCTTGACAGCAGTTGAGGATCTTGCAAACATGCCAGTCAAGCTATTGTTAGGCTCTTAATCTTTCCTGCTGCAGAACCATATTAAAACACATCATACGTGCACTGGGATCAGCTTCATTACTAGTCTTGCATTTTAATTTTGACTTCCAGTAAGCATGAGTCATCCAGGTGAAAATACAATCCACCCAGTGTGACCGCATCCATGAAAAGTGTCCGCCTGAAGACCGAAGAGCCTCGTGGGATGCACAGAAATGTCACCAGCGCAGGTTGCAACGCTGTCGTAGCGCGTCAATGCAACGGAGGCATCTGGATCACTAATGAAAGTGGCACATGAGCATTGTGTGTAATGACATCAGCGCCAGAAATCTTTTCAGAGTCGGTCTGAGTGTGATGCAGGTAGCACATGACAGCCGGGAATCGGTTCAACATCTGCAGACGTTACTAAGCAGTAACTTAATTGTGTGCAGGAGGACGAGACATCTCACTCGAGACAATTTATTCGTCAAGTAGTTATTGAAGTCTGAGTGAGTCTTTGTGCTTGTGCTCGCAGGGGCATCATGGGACGCTCTCTGGTCTATCTTGAGATCTTGGGGAGCATTTTGGTTGTTTTTTTAACCTCAGCAGGAGCTCAGAGAGAAAACACACCAAACAGATTTGCTGCTCAGTTTGGCCCGGCAGCACATCCAGCTAGCTCGCGCCGCTACATGATTTTTACAAAGCTCAGATTGCATATCTGACCACAGTAGATGGTCTAAACCTGGCCTGACAGAGCAAGAAGAAGCTTGTGGCATGTTTGTTTTATTAGCAAATACACTGTGTCTCACTTTCTAAATTTAGAAAGCATTAATGTCTCTAATTTAGTCACGGGATGATCGCACTAAAACTATTCCTGCACACTGCAGAGGCTCTAGTTTTAGCATCCTACGTAGAAAAGTGTAATTTAGTCCTGCTCACCATCTGATGTGAAAACAGATGAAACCCAAAAGTGTCCAGTTTTTAGCACAGCTGTGTTGGATTTAGCCTCATCAAAAATTGATACCTCCTTGTTTATTATTATCTCCCACACCAATATGAAAGCAGCTGAGCCGCAGAACTCCTAATTGCTGTTCTGAAACTGAATCAACACACTCGGCTCCAGCAGGCTTATCTGGCTGCTGAATCCCCCAAAACAGATCAACGAAGAAATAATCAATAAAAAAAAAAAGCACTCACGTCAAGAAATTAATAGAGATACGCTGCGTGCAACCTTTCAGGATGCACGCGTTGGGATTGTTGTTTTAACCATGAAAAATTAATATTCATACGGCAGGATAGCCTGATGCTTCAGTCCTTGATGTTTTCAATCAGTGACAGGTAGTGGCTTTACAAAGGGCTGCGCAGTGGCTTCAAATAACTCCCCTAAAGGATGTTGTGTGAGCTCAGTGTTAGTGTTGAATCTCCTGCACGGCGAGAACGTTGAAGCGTCTCCAAAAAAAGCCGTGAAACTCTGCAGGTATGAGACAAGAGCTGCAGAGAGTGTGAGTGAATCAGGCTTTGGTCCACAGATGTTGAATGGTAGCAGAGTGGGGTAACATGTCGGGATTGTGAGTCATCAGTTCACGTGCAATAATCGTCCTTAGTTTGCTGCGTGGTTCCCGAACAGTCGTCGGATGTGCCGGATGCCGTTAAACAGGTCAAACTGCATCTTTGCAAGCTTTCTGTTTCGAGGGGATGAATGCATTCATGTTCCAAATGCTGTCTGCGCAAAGAACAAAAATACACCGCCGCTTGTGTTTCATAACCACTCAGAAATGGGCCATTTTCACAGCTAACAATGGAAGGATTAAAAAAAAAAGGAGAATATGCCGTCAGACGTGCACGTTATAAAACCTTAAAGACCACCTCGTAAAACAGAATGAAGTGAGGGAGTTTTAAAGACACACCAGGAGCTGTGAGAAGAAGGTGATAGAAGGATAGAGCCTCCAAAGATATGTAGTTAGTAGCAACTCCACACTACAGAGACGTCCTCCTGCTGTCAGTCAAAGCATGAGGCGCAACCACATGTGTGACAGAATCAAGGAGTTATGTAACCTGCCTCGTGATATAATTAATTAATCAGTAAGCAGTGAGACGGGAAATTAATGGGAGGGACGGTGACGGAGCGACGTAGCTAATTGGATAACCAAAACCAATGCAGGACACTTAAAAACAAAACATTTGCCTTCCTTGAGGAGGCAGCAGAGCAACAACGGTGGTTTCACACTTCAGTTATTTGGCTTCGGGGCCATTATAGAAGAAATCAGTGATTCTTTTTTGACACGTGGTGGGAACACATAACTCAGTATTTCTGGTCACGAATATCCATGATCCTTCCCGACTAGCCTTTGGCTCTTCACATCAGTAAGACCACACGGAAAACACATTGAATGTTCTAACATGGAACCAAATCATCAACCGTGTCTCTCAAAAATTAAATTGTTTGCTTTGCAATACCACCGCCTGCCAGTAGGGGGGTATGCAGCTTCCAGCATCCTTGTAAATCCTCTCTTTAACTGAAACAAGCTATCATTTAGTGTGTTAAGGGCCCGAACATACACAAGGCAGTGAAGCTTGTTGTCACAAATGACATATTTCCAATGCAACACAACCTCCTGGTGTTTGCGTTGTGTTTTCTTTTTTTCGATCCGTCCAGCATGTGTGTTCGCCCAAAAAATTAAGATAATGGGTGCACGTCAGGTTCTGTTTGAAATTCTTAAATGTGCTGTTTACTGCAAAACAGTCGCCTTCTCACACAGATTGTAGGTGGGAGATTGAATGACTGTGTGTGTGCATGTGTGTGTGTGTGGAGAGGCCAGCTGGACGGGCCCGGTATCGGGTTACAGAATGCACCGAGTAGTGTTTTTTGCTCCCTGACTGTCTCAGATCAATTAAGAGGGAGAGAGTGGGAGAAAGTGAAAGCGGGGAGATGAAAGGAAAGGAGTGGACGAGCGAAGAGGAAATGAGTGGACATTAAGTTGTCAGGTGCAGGGGGGGAGCCGTGGGAGGCGGAGAGACGGCGATGATAAAAAACAGAGGATATTGCAGAGGGGAGGATGTGATGACAGGTACGATGCAATAACGACTGCTGTGTCACTGAAGGAAGAGGCGATTCTTCAGGGGATCAAAGAAGCTGATTGAATCAGCACAAGTTTAGTGCATGTGCACTTTTAACTATCATGGGATGGCGAACTGAAACGCACATGCAAAGTAGGTTTGAATTAAGACGAGGAAAATGTTCTCCCACTTAAAGGGGAGACGCTGCTAAGTTCAATATCATCACTCTCAAATTACCTGAATGAACTACTTCAACACGTATATCCTTGTTTGTGTGGAGACGCATGCTGCTGTGAGAACCACCTCCCATATTTATTTAATAATTGTCCCCCAATTTGTCTTCGCATCTCGTTCAGAATAGAATTTCCCGCGACTTTAAATACCTGCGAGCAGCAGAAACAGAAATCCATTTATCGGGCCCGTCTCTAACCGCCGCGCCGTGTCCTGCAAACGTGTATTATTAGAAACATTTGGATTATTTAAAGATGAGCTTAGCACACCGTTTAATCCCTCGCCGTGACTTAGCCTCCCCTCGCAGACGCCGTCAATGGGGGGAAAGTGACTTTTCTGTCACTTTACGGGGCTTTGTGCCATGTGTTGAAATCAACTGCCTTCCCCGATACAATGGCGCCGTTAAAGCCCTCCGATAAGTCGGTAAGGAGTTTAACTTTATTCTCCGGGCTCGACGTTCAGAAACACATAAACCGGAGCCGGTGTTTATTTTTTGCCAAATGTTTTAGATATCGCTGAGCTACAGTCTCTCTACTCCCTCAACTCTCCCCTGGTTGTCTCTCTCACAGTCACACTGTTTGTCTTCCTGCATCAACTCGTCTCCTGCGAGATTGCAGACGTCTCTTACTGTGTAAGACACACATCTGTGTCTGCAGGGATTATTTCCTGAATGTAGTCCGGAAATTATCAGTTGGAAGCACTTTGGACTTTGATGCTGTTGCACAGCAGCTCTCCTGCTCCGCAATGGACTGATTCCAATATTTATTGTCCCTATTAATCATTTAGACCCCAAAAACAAGGGAGCCCTTGTTTGCCCTGTCTTTCCTTCACCTTGCACAGATTCTAAAATCGGATTACTTGTCAATAAACCGCTGAGGTGTCTCAGGCCTTTGCATTAAAGCATCCAGACACCGTCAGGTATCTGGGACGGGTTTACAGCGTTCCCATGATGCTCCTGTGCCCCCCACCTGTGGAGCAAACCCCCCGAACAGCTGATGTTTCTGCACATTTAAATCAGGGCTTAAAAGTGCTTTTTGCACTCAGTCATGTAAGTGCACTTTAATGTCTCCTTCATGTCTTGTATTTAATGTCTTCCTACGCCCCCGTTGATGTAAACAAACCGGCGTTGATTATCGTTCTGGCCTTATAAAGAAAAGAAAAGTCAGTCAGTTTCACTTACTTCTCCTCGGCCATCAACATCTGTCCTCAATTCGATGAGAGTTTTATTGACAGGCATGTTAAATTAGATGAATAAAACACCACCTCCTTGACAGGGAACGCAAATAAGTCCAGTTTTAATCCATTTCCGTCAGTGGAAATTACTCGATTGTCAACAACAGACTCCACGTTCGACTCTATTTACATGTGATAAGACCCGGCCGGTGTCATTACCTATTCTTAGAACCGAGGGACGAGTGTTTCCTGCTCTAATTTAAAGCATCAGGGTGATTCATCCTGCTCTGCCTCGGTAAGCAGGTAAATTGCTGTTTACTCCTCTGTCCTCTTGAAAACGGGACGCTGGGACCGACGGAGGAGGGGGGGTGTAGTCAATCACGAGCGATATCTCCCCTATCGAGCCGGACGACGGATGATAGAAGAGGTTTGCTGGTCATGATGTGGACCGATCATGTGTCATTAAGAGGATTAGATTATTTAGAGATGGTGCGTCATTTAAACTCCTTAAGGTGATATTTATACCGACTTCCACGCTGCACGTTGTCTCACTTCTGATTGCTGCCGTCGCTACTATTTATAACTGTCTTCCTCTTGGCTTTCCTTCTTTATCTGCCTCTATCCCTTTCTGTCTCTTACCCCCCCCCCCTTTCCCCCCCTCCCCTCCCTCCCCATCCTCCCTTCCTCTCCTGCGTCACGGTTTCTGTGCATCGAGCATGAGTGTGTGTTTAATGACAGGGGTGCAGAGGCGGCGCCGGGTCGGAAGCTAAAACAGAAGCTGTCCTCTTCTTCGTCTTCCTCTGTCTCTCGCTTGTCACACACCCAAACAGAATAACTGTTATTTAAAGACTGGAGCTCATTTAACGAAGAAAAAAAAAAAAGAAACCCTTGGAGGGATGGATGGGTGGGGGGGAGGAAGGGGAAGATGGAGGGAGAAATCGAGGGGAGGCATCAAGTGATGGAAAGATGAGAGGAGGAGGAGGAGGAGGACGAGGAAGGGAATGATGTCATCTTTTAACCCTGTGCTGCTCCCCTCTCCTCCCTTTTCGCTTCCTCCTGAGATCCTCTCCCCTCCTCTCCTCTCTCTCTCCGACTGCACTATATTTAGATGTGTGCATCTGTGTGCGTGTGGTGTGATGCTGTCGCAGGGTGTTTCGGCGCTGCTCATTACTGACCGGGGGAAAAGGACGTAAACAGAGATTGACGCCACAGGAGCTCGTCAAAATGTCTCAAACGCCCCCTGGAGGCTGTTTACGGTACACGTCATACATCCCACCCTTCTCGGTATAAGCGTCCGTTCAAGTGTTGTTTTATTTTAGTTACGCCGCGCTATAAATAGCAGGAATCATCTGCTCCGAGGGAAGTGAAGGTAGTGGAGGACCGAGAATAAACACATGGAGAGAGGATGTAGCCTGTTCTTTCACAATAAAACACCCGTCTCCAGCTGCATCGGGATCCAAACCTACCAAACTGTTGTGCAGCATTGAAGAGCCACATGCATGTGCTGTGCATCATATAATCCTCTCACCGTATTGTCCTTGTTGAATGCACAATTTAAGGTCAAAGCCGTGCGTGTGCATGATTCATGCATGTTCCGGTGAGTAATGTTTTGAAGCCGTTTTTCCACTGCTTTAATTTACAGCAAAAAAAAAAAAGCGCTAACACGCTAAGAGCAGGTCGCGGGTTTTATACAGGCCGCAAATGTGGAGCAGCATTAGCATCTATTTGCAGTTTTGGCTAATGAGTCCTCGAGCGGCGAGAGTGGGACGATCACAAGGAAAAAAGACGCACGAGCGACGACCGCTCGCGTCCTCGAGTCCTTACGGCGCATTAGTTATTCAAAGCAGCCGTTTGGATTGTCCGCGACATGTAAATAGCTCCCTCATAAGTGACTCACTTGCTGTGATTACGATCTTCATATTCTAATCACACGTGATATTAAGAGCCGAATGAATGAGGCTGAAGTGACCCGTGACGAATTGATGATAGCGCAGCCACGAGGAAGACTGAGATTCACTTTGTGTTGTAATAGAATTAATAGTTTGATTTCTTCACTGACTCGTCCTGCTGGTGCCTTCAAGCGTTCTCCTTATCTGGTCCAGTTCTTCAGCCTAAAAAATATGTGTATTGTGCTTCCATCTGCCCGTTTGATCCGTCCCACACTTGCTCTCACGTGACCCGACCAGGTGTCTTTGATTTCCTTCATCATCCCTCCTCTTCTCGCCTCCTCCCTCACCTCGTTCCCTTCAGCCTCTTCACCTCCGCTCCGCTCTCTCCTCGCGGTCCCAGCGCAGCACATCCTCATACAATTACTCTCCATTAAAATGGATTACATTTCACCTTCACAGTCGAGAGAGGGAGGGAGAGGAAGGGAGGAGAGAAGGACGAACAGAGGAAGATTAAGGTGGAAAAGGATGTAATACAATAGAGGAGTGGAGAAAGAAAGATGGAGCGAAGCAGCTGAAGTAAAGTCGACCAAGACGCAGGAGCAGTTTAGACTCACATTCATTATTGAAGCAAAGTCTGAGCAACTTCTTCCTCCTCTTGATGTTTTTTTTTCTCACTTGGTTTTTTTTTTTTCTTCATCGCAAATCGTCTGTGTGAACTCGGCGTCACACGTTTGACCAGTCACCGAGAAGTGGCCGCCATCCAAGAACAAGTGGAACCGCTCAATGAGACACGCTCGCGGATGTGAGAATTAAAAAATGCAGGGTTTCTTTTTGTTCAGTAAATGAAAACAAATCCCGAGACCGGTCCGGCTATTCTGAGCATTTATACACCAGAAACACAACGAGGTAACACTCAGGCTGCACCAACACTCATACATCATCATTTTAAAGCAGCATTTTAAATCAAAAACGAGATCTGATTCAGTGTTTGAATAGAATATGAACCGCACAGCAGCTGCTAGCAGAGACGACAAGGTCAGCGCCGCCTCTCATCCATCATCCATCCATCCAAGTCTGGTCATATATAAGTAACTTCAAGCTGCAGATACCCTGAGAGTATTTTAAAGGATTCTGCAGTATTGATCTGCTGGCCACCTCCAGCAAAGGGCAGCCCTCGTCTATTGTTGTGCATCTCTGTGCCAAAGGAGACAGATGGTCCTAGTGTGCCCGTATGAGGTGAGGGGGTCCGGGGCCTGGACGAGCTCCAGGCAGCCCTTTACTTCTCTTGTGTCTCCCACCTGGGGGTTAAGAAGGGTTAAATCTAATCCACCCCCATTGTGTGTGTGCGTCTGTGTGAGCCTTGGATCATCCTCCGTCCGTCTAGACCAGGGGTCTTCAACCTTTTTAGCCCAGGGACCCCTTGGATGAGAGAAAAACAGAGCAGGGACCCCCACTTGAAACCCCCCCCCCCCTTTTTTTTTTAAATATAAGCCTGACTTATAATAACTTTTAAATGTATTTTATTCAGCTTATTTCACTGTATTAACCAATTTCTGACTGGGTAGACTAAATAGATTTCGTCAAAAGTATATTATTATTGCATGTTAATGACATGTTCTTAATCATCGCAATCAAATAATAATAATTAAAAAAAATTAAACTCACATATTATTTTGGTTAAAATTGCCTTTATTTTATTTTTAAGTTGGCGGACCCCCTGCAGTACCTCCGCGGACCCCCTAGGGGTCGCGGACCCCCGGTTGAAGACCACTGGTCTAGACTGATTCACACCCATGTATTGTTCTTTCGCAGACAGAGCGAGGTCACGATTTACGACGTCGCTGTCATTACATAATAACAGAGGAACCTACTGAGAAAGTAATGCATGACACATCAAACCTTGTGCATGACTTGGAGGACTTGTACTCCAACTGAGGCCTATGAGCCGTTACCTGCAACCCTGCAGGCAAAAAATAGGGAATAAAAAGGATCTTTATTTATAGCAATTTAATTAATGATTAATATTAAACATAAGAGGGGATGCATGGGTCATTATCTTCATGTGCATACGATGCACTTGTGTGTAAATGAGTAAGAAAATACAGAATTGGACATCATGACGTCACTCTGCATGCAACAGCCGACATCACCTGCCAAGAAGTAGCTACACTCAGTCAGTACGTTTCCATGGGCAGCTTACCCGATAACGCAATTACCTCCTACCACCCGCTGTGACCCCCCTGCTGTGGCTTATCCGAAAGTACATGTCGGAGAAAACATTCGAGAAACAATCG
>CAAKHC010013791.1:24377-34825 GCA_901007825.1 Macroramphosus scolopax | reverse complement strand
TCAATGTCACGCCCGTTTGGGCTTCGGCGATTCAGCTCCGCCCGGCTGAGGAGGAGGCGGATTATTGCTGGCTGAAGCACTCGTGTCACCTTTCCGACAAAGCGGCGTTCGTTGTCACTTTGATGAACGCGACGGAAATTTAGAGGCTCTTCACATCGTAAGCAACTTTGTCCCTCCTGTCACTCGCTCGGAGGATAAGCGTCCGTTTGACCTCCTAAACAACCGCGGCGCAGGTTCTGTTCCCGCCGTCCCTCACCGACAAGCCCGAGTGACAGATTAGACTTTAGACAGGCCGATTTGAATGCCCGTCACTGCGACGGCGGCGGCGTCTTCTGCGAGGGGCTGATTTGCATTTTAAAGCTGTTGCATGTGATTTGAAAACACATGGTCATCGCCCCCCTTCGCCTCTTTGTTGAAGCGATGACGTGCACAGAATACCAAAGGACGAGATAGCGCCAGAGGTGTTCATGTGGCAGCTGATTGGTGTGTGTGAGGTCTGTCTTTGCTTGTCTGATGACAACCGCTCATCAAACTTCTGAAGTGACGTGTGCATTCACGGGGATCTAACTAAGAGAGTGCAGTGTTTTACCGTAAAGGTCAGAATACGGGTGCACTCCAGAATTCAGGGGCTGGAGGTAAGACGACAGAGATGTGCACAACGGGGCAGCTTAACCGCCTGATTTGGAGTTATTCTGGATGCTGTCTTTACTAACTGTCAGCTGAGTGGCTTGTGCAGCTCTCTGGGCCATTCCGAGGCATTTACCCTAAAGCTCAGAATATGGGAGCACTCCAAATTTCAGGGGGGAATTTCTACTGCCAAGTGAGTGCTTGCAGGATCATGACATCATAGCTTTAAAACTCTATTTGTATTATTTAAGGACATGTCTACGTGTGCTCTAATCATGTTTAATGTTTCTATATCGTGTGATTATATAACGTGATGTCACAGTCGGCTCCTGCTGCCGTTCCTTGTCAGCTCGTCCGATCTGACACAGGCCGCCACTGGTACTCAACCAGGACAAGTGCCCTTCAAACAAAAATCTCCCCGTGCCAGATTCCAACATGCTGGAGCCATCAGGCTCAGCTGCTTCGGCGTCTGACCTCTCACATTGGCCGCCGTCCACAACACATTACAGTTGAAATAACGAGGACTAAAAAAAGATCTCACTCAGGCTTTTTTTTTTTTTATTTTAAAGGTTAGATTTATCCTCAATGAGTATTTAGTACAAGAACAATAAACAGGATGATGGAACGGAAGCTCCCACAAGTGAACATCGCCAGAAGATATTTCCTTTTTTTTTTTTGTGTGTAATCCTCTGGTGACTTCAATATCGTACACGGTCCCCGCAGCTATTCTCACTCTGCTCTTTCTTCCCTCCGAACACCCTCGAGACGCTCGCACGACACCCGGCGAGTTTTATTGACTTTGCACTTTCCGATATCAAAAAGAAGAAGAGGGTCTGATATCCTCCGTTTGAAGTGCTTCTACAGTGTGTCCACTCTAAGCCGGGGCGGTTGCGTGTGCACTGCTGCTGCAAAAAAAATAATTGCATGGACAATGTGCCTCCAGTAAATTTGGACCTGTGCCTTTTTTTTTTTTATGTCACTTTTTTTAGGACATCACATTCGCTGAGGGGGCTTTTTTTTTTTTTTTTTTTTATTCCAGTGATAAACCCGACTACGGTTTAGTACAACGTGTCCCCTTTATGCTAATCAAGCAGACAACCGGATGAAGCTGATGGCTCCTGATGCATCGCTGTGAGCGGGTAAACTTGTATTTAAAGTGGGACAGAAAAGCCGACTGTGAGCTAAACTGCAACACCTTCCTGAAGTGGGATGCACACACACAATATTCCGTAGCTTGTGGGTCTTTCTAAACTCGCACCCTGATCATACAATAAGACGGAGCCATCAATAATTCAGTCTCCGGAGTGGAATGTGTGCAGCTCACGTGGCGCCTGGCGTCTGCAGCTATTGTTTCGTTGCACCTTCTTCCCGCTGCCTGTGATTCCTTTTGAAGTGAGGACGCACTTGAAGTGAGCTGACGAGTCCCGACGTCAGCGGTTTGTCTTGAAGTCCGTGTTTGTGCAGCTGCTTTAATTCTCGGAAGGTACACGTCTTAGCTTTAAACACCGATGCAAGGAGTCTCATGGCTGGTCGGTCCATTTGCAATTAATGTCCAAGGGGAGCCGTGTGTCATGTAAAAACGTCCCCGTGACGCTCTGGGAGTCGACTTCCCCCCGGGGCGAACATGCATCTTACATGATTCATGTACAGTAAGTGGGCATTAAGCCGAGGCACAACCCTGACATGACATGCGGTTGCAGGGGGGGGAACATGTCGTATGCTGTAGCTCACAGCCATCAGCCAGTGGATCACATATCAGGAGATGCAGAAGGTTTTTCAAGCTTTAAGAGGAAAATAAACGAAGCAATCCGGGATCTCCTCTCTCATGCGATGTGACTTCGCCCTCCGAGGGGGACGAACAGCGAACGTCCCTGCTCGTTACTCTAAACGGGTGACGGCAGGAGGTGTTTGCACGATGACAGCACAACCGCTGTCACAAACCTGACTCCCATTTATTTATTTATCTGTCAACTCCTCCTCCTCTGCACATGAAACGAAGCATCGCTTCCCCATGCGACCCTCCGCAGGTTTAATCTAAAAGATTACATCGTTAGCATCGGACGGATCGGAATTATTCACCCGTTACGCAAGACTATATAATTATCATCCCGTGTGTTTGTTTACATGCTACCTTTCAGCGGCGGCTTCGCCCTTCTACGACTCTTAAGTTCGTTTGATCATCCGTGTTCTCATCAAGAGGGGGGGGAAGTCAGATTGACACGCCGCATAATTAGAGCTCAATCCGAGCCGCTCCGGCTAATTAAAGCCGAGGCTGCGAGGTTGGACGTTACAAGACGGGATTAGACGGAACTCATTGTCCTCCGAGGAACTTCCTCACACAACAGAATTAATTCAAATAACCCGAATAAAACACATGCAAGATCGTAGTATTCATTTCTGTCTGCAGAGTGCATGAATTATGCATAACAGGAGCATCTAACGACCATATGGGAGCGCTTGTTTACAAGGTGCAAACCTGCACAGGAGCGTTTGCTTCCTGGCAGGGAGGGTTTTCTTTTGGCGGCCGTCCGCACGCCCCCTTTTGTTTCCTCCTTGGCAGAAAAAAAAAAAAAAAAAAAGGGAGAGCTCCTTTTTAACCTTCTCTGTCTGAAACTCCAAATGAGAAATTTAGTGGCTCACGCTGGGAGCCAAGCTCATTAAAACAACTCGGGCTCCGACTCGCACTCGTAGCATCCAGGCCATGAATATGCATTATTCAACCAGGATATTATCTGTCTCCTTTGGCTCCCTAGGAATGCTATTTTTTTTACGAAATACTTCTTTAAATGCCAATATGTCATCGTCATGATCATGAAAACATATTTGCAGGCTCCTATTTTATTTTCTTAACAGCAGGAAGTAGTTTTGGATTCATCTTAAGGTGTTTTTGGTTTGACTTAATGGCTTCAGGGTTACTTTAAGGGAAGTTATGTCAAGTTATAACAGTACAGCTGTGGAGCAGCCCGCAGCTACAACCGGCCCTCGTGCTTCATCACGCTGAACCTCACGTCATCACACCACCTCCCCCCCCTCCTCTTCTTCTTTTCCTGATTGTCAGACGCTTTAAAGAGAAAAAGCTTCACATTCTGTCCTGCTCGGATGAATTTTTCACGGCGACTGATATTCCTAAGATTTTTTTTTGGTAATTAGTTCACGACTGCATGATGTGCTGATGTACTCAGCCACATAATTGATTATAACTGGCTGTCATGCATCTGATAGCTTCATATTGCAGCTGCAATCAGTGACTTCAGCGAACTGCAAAAACAAAATTCCTTTCTACTTTGTAAGTTTGTTTGTTTACAGCGTAACCTGCAACCTGGGAGGGCGCAAAGAAAAGTTCCCTTTAGTGCAGCTCGTTTGTCAACCTGATGCTAATCTGCACCAGCCTACGTGTGCCGCACTCGGCTGCAGCCTCCACTCCGGTTGCCATGCCGCTATATCAGATGGTGAGTAAGCAAAATAAAACCCCAAAAAAACAGGAGAGTTCGGATTAGGCAAGATTCATACGGATGCAAAAATAATTCCCGATGACATCGCTCTTCACAACACTGCTCCTCATCATTGTGTCGGCCGCCCGCAGCCTGCCAGGACAGCCCCCCCCCCCGACACGTATTGACCGCCGGTGTTGCCGCCGGGATGATTTCTGCAGTCTGTCATCTAATCTGACCGGCGTCTGGTGCTTGTCCGTTGAAAGCGATGATATTATGAGTCGCCCGCTTCCCACAAAGGATCCAAATAAAGAGACGAGAGGCAAACTGGAAGTGACATGATGCAAAACAGAATTTCCATAAAAGCCCGGTCTCCAGTTAGTGTTACAGCATCCTCTTCCTCCCAAGGTCACAGCTGGTAGACAGGCTAAATTAAAGGGACCATCGCAAACACGCATGTCATCGACAACAAACGTTTGCACGATATAAACGAACAAACTCTGTTTGTGCATTCAAAATACGCAGCGTCACTACCTTTACTATGACATCATCCGTCACGACCTTATTTGGGTTTACTTTTGACTTTGGATGATTTGATTTGGTGGGTCTGTTTTGTGGTTTCCTGTTTTATTTTGTACGCCTCCTTCCGTCTTTGCCGCGTGTTTTACTTCCTGTCTGTTGTCCCGCCCCCTTTTGTTATTGATGTCACCTGTGTCTCGTCCGTCAATCAGCTCCCTGCCTGCCCTCGTCTTCTCACCTGTGTCTCGTCCGTCAATCAGCTGTGGTTTCCTGTTTTAATTTCGTACGTCTCCTTCTGTCGTTGCCGCGTGTTTTACTTCCTGTCTGTTGTCCCGCCCCTTTTGTCATTGATGTCACCTGTGTCTCGTCCGTCAATCAGCTCCCTGCCTGCCCTCGTCTTCTCACCTGTGTCTTGTTACTTGTTGTATTTAACACACAACCGATGAAAGCTGCTTCTGTTTGAGTGAATCCTTTCTGTTGAGCTGGACGTGTCATTTATTCATATTAAATATATCGTAATAAAGACGTCGGTTTAAGCCTCCGAGCACCGACGTCGGTCGCGTGTGTGGCTAATCAACTTTCCAAGTAGCCGAGATAATAATCCTAGTTTCCTCTCCAGGCAATTTAATCTACCCTGCACATACTTGGTGTTTATATAAAGGTTGATCCTCCATAATGAGGTTTTACTGATATGGTGTCACGATAATAAGCGTCCCACCGACAACGGATCGGGTCATTAGTGGCGGCTAACCCCCGAAGCAAAGCTAGTCGAAGGCTAGCCGTTATTTCATTTATACATCCCAGCAGTATAATTTGAGCACGCTGTAAAATATTGTGATCACGCTCTTGACAGGAAACCCACAGGCTTGTCAGAAAGTTGCCGAAAGATACCAAACATGTCAGGCTGATTTTCGAAAGCAAACTTTCATCCGGAAAGGCATCAAAAATATGAAAACAAAAAAAAAAACACATCTTGAGTCTCGAGCAACTCGAGCAGGCAACACGCGGCGCTAATTGATCACAGCAATTAGTCCGAGGAATCACCTGTCAATCAACGCGGCGCTCTGTAGACGTTTGAGTTTAATTGACGTTTGAGTAGGAGTCGCTCCTTTCAGTTGTCTGTGCTTTGTTGTCGCGCCTCCTCTTGCTAATTGTTTTACAATTAATACCGGGGAAAGAATAGGACGTCGCGCAACAGTAGGACGTGTGGTGAAAGGAAGCATCCAGCTATAGCGCAACACAAAGGCTGCTTCATCTTTGATATGAAATTACTCTACCCCTTATCCCCTCCGTACCACAAAAGGACGAGGCCCAAAGACTTCCGCCTGCTGTTCCACCTCCGCCTCCTCCTCGCAACAGGTCATGTGGCGCCCTGCCAGCGTTTGAGGACACGAGCTTTTGTCAAAAACCGTGGATGTAAACAACTCAATAGGCTGACAGGGTTCTCTCCCCCCGCTGCTCCTCTTCGCTTTCATGTTTGCATCTTATGAGCGCGGCTGCTCAGCGCGCACAACAACAACCAAAAAAAAAAAAAAAAGCAAATTTGCTTCCAATGCTGGTCCCAGAGTCCTCGGGAACTTCAAAGGGCTGCGATGGAAAGTTTCCCACATCCTGATGTTGCGCTCACCTCTGCGCCACAACCAGGAAGGTTCTCCGTCTCCATCTACAGCTGTTTACTCACACGGACACGGATTATAGAAAAGAGAAGCGTCCTTACGAGAAGTCGAATAAAAAACCGGCTGGTCTATTATGTGATGGATCCAAAGGCCGAGCTGATTGGACGGGTCAATCACAGAAAAAACACAATCGGGGGTGGATGATGTAATGCAGAATTGAGACGTCTGCTCCCTCCGTTATTTGCATTTTTTCAATTTGAGCCTTTCTTCCCGAGACACGGCGCTGCTCATTCGAGCCTCTCGGAAATACAGTTCACTTCTTAAAAAGTGATGTATGATTAGCTCTGCCGGCCACGAGCCTAATTGAAATGGGTTTTGGGCTGTGCGGCGGGCAGGGGGGGGACCAGAGGGGGGTTAGGACTGCACGGCTCTGCCTGTTTCACATTGGCGGGCTGGTTCCATTTCGCTCTGCAGAATAATGATGCTCGCAGTGGTTGGGGGTCTGATAAGGACGTGAGGGGGAATCAACATCATGCATGTGTTTGCTGCACTGGTTCTATTTCTTTAGCTTTGCTCTACTGAACGAGAGCTCAACTTAATTTTTCACTTCAATGTCGCCGCGTCGGGCTCGCGGTGAGCCCTCCTCTGCTTACCGATTCACCACGAGTCATCTCAGCATCGCGGGGGCGGGCGCTCGCCGCTGCACGACGATCACAACCCGAGCACCATCAGCTCAGGTGTTCCTCTCTCTCTTTCTCTCTCGCTCGTTCACCTTCAAAGAGGCAGCAGAACTCCACCCCCTCCCTCCGACACAAGAGCGTACAGACGCTCGTTCGGCTGCCGCAGGTGTTTTGCTACAGACGTCTGCACACCGACTGGTGTGTAGCCCCGGCAAAGAAGCAAATTATTGAACGCAGCTCGTGTTTTGCATCGTAATTTAGGCAGAAGGGGGGGATACGGGTTAATAATATAAAGCATTATTAAAGCTCTCGGCCCCCGGGAGCACACACACTTGTTGCAGGAGCAATAATGAAGATGCAAGAGTGACAAAATTTGATTCGGAAAAATAATTATTTTGTTGTTCGCCGCCTGCCAGCGGGTAATTATTATTCACATCGGGGACAACAATGTGTCATCTCCTATTTGCTGGGGGATTAGGGTGATATAGCACATGTTTCTCACAAGGAAGCCAGACGCCGGGGGGCCCAAACATTACACAGGCACTTAATTTCGATAGCGCTCCACTTCGATAATGAACCTCAAGGCGCCACCGCAGTAGGACTTTGTACTGTTTCTGTTCAAGTGAAATGATGTGCGAAGCATCGTCATGGCGATAGTAGGATGTCGGGTGAGCGGGTGCGTAAATCTGACATGTGCAAAACGTGGAACATGCTCGGTTTGTGTTGGGATTCTGAAGCACGTCACAAGACGCCGGTGCAGGAAATAGATCCTCCGTTTCATCGCTCCACATAGCAGCAGCATCATCCTGCATCATCAACTGTATATACAGCCTATGTATGAGTCATGTTCAAACCACCGGCGCCCTCAGGTCAGGTTAAGGTACATGTGTGGTTGCAATCAGATCGTTTTCAGATGGATACTTAACACTAAGGATGCCTAAGTTCTAATCCCTGCCGGGAGCAGGGTCAACTATTAGGTTGCATGAAGAGGCGGGAGTCTCGACGCATGTTTCTGAAGACCTTTTGTAAGACGGCTGCTGCAGGTGTGCAACCGGAGAGATCTCGCCCATGTGCGCAAGGTCTCACTGTCGCCTGGAGGTAGACAGGTGGCAGTTTGGGGGGAGTCATGCCATGTAAGAGCCAAATATTTGGACACATATTCTGGAGTGATTTGCAGGTGGAGGCCGAAGCAGTAGTCCAACCTGCCTCGTAGGTTAGAGCCTCTGGCTTTGAAAGACTTGGTCCAGGGCCCGATGTGAGCCATGATGAAATACCTACTTCTAGGATATCATCACCAGGTAGGATTGTTGTTATGAATTGCTCCAGGCGTGTTTGAAAGTCGAAGCAGTTGGCTCTTGTCCTCCCTCCGTCGCCAGCTGTGCCAATAGCAATTAGCATGCAGCTTTGTTGACAACAGATCTTCGGAGAGTCAACCTGTCTCTTTGCTTGGCGCAATTACTTAGCGGACCAAAGGCATTATAATCACTGCCGCTGAACGTAGCTTGCTTACATCTGGGTCCACTCAGAATGCGGTGCGACGTCTACGAAACAGAGCCTTAAATGTCAACTCTAATAGGAACAGGATAACCATTTCTGTAGTATTGAACGTCGTAACATTAAATAACAACATAGAAACCAGCTGAAAAAGTTGTAATGCAAATGCAAAATGTTTACCAGGGTTGGATTATTAATCAGGCACAGCAGGGAACCTCCCCAGGGTCCTAGTGTGCTCCAGGTTCACTGACTGCAACATTAAAGCACATGAATTAAAATAATGAGGGCCCGAGGGCAACCGGCAACATCACCATCTAAAGTATGCATGTCCATTACCTTGATGCGGAAATAACTTCCATAGACACACTGAATCTGACAGGAAATTAAAGGGTTAAAGAAAAGTTATCACATTTGCAATACAGACAGGGAGACCAGAGAAATGAAAGCAGTTTATCTCCCTGTGACGATGATGCATCGCCATAACAACCACCTACATTGTCACTCTTTGTATGGATTTATGCAAATTTAGTTAAAATTAACAACCTCCACACAGTTTTTTTTTGTCTCTCTTTGTCTCCCACACCACCTTTTTTTTTTTTTTTTTTAAGTCAACAGCTCGAAACAATGCAAGCAGCCTCACATCGGAACCGGCAGCCTCGCCTTCGTCAACTTCTTACTGTTAGTGCAGAGGCTGCATGCATGCACGCAGGGGGCGCTTGGATGTTGTTGCACCCTCTCGGTGAATGATGGCAAGAACACAAAGGTAAATTAACCAGGATGGACGGCCCCCTCACCTGTAAAATAAAACACGAACCCCTCCGGGCATCGAAACAACACGGGCGTTCTATTATCCATGTTTTCCTCTATTGTGAGAAACCGCCGACTCATCACATCCTCATGGCCAGCGATGCACCCGGAGGTCGCTGTACCTAAATCAGTCCTCTCCTCCCCCCCCCTCCCTCCTCCCTCTCTCTCCACTGTCTAACAGCAGCCTGGAGCTTGTTCTTTACCTCCAAGTCCACGCATACCTCTAATTGCCGCTGCCTGTCGTTTTCACTGAGTCATTAGTGCCGTAATTCACTGTGACATATCTTTGGACCGGGACGCTGTCCTCAGCTCACCGCGGGTCAGTTGTGCCAACAGGAACTTAAGCAGGAGTCTTAAAGCATCAAGAGGGAAACTTTAAATATAACCCCCTCATATATTTTTTTTCCCCTCGGGGGTGTTTTTATTTCTTCCTTAAATTGCGCAGAGTGTATCTCAACCTAATAGTTCGGCCACTTGCGCTTTCGCCTCCATTAAACGTGTCATTTTATATTGTTGATGCAATAACACTTGTTTTAAGAGATGGTTGCCATTACCGAGGAACCAATAAAAGCAATGTGAAGAGGGATGAGGGAGCGTGCCAACGTCTGCACTCTAAAAAAATGGGGAAATAAGTCGCCTCTGGCAGGGAGGATCTTTCTCAAAATGACCATGGAGCACAACATATGCAGAAAATAGGGAAATGCTTGAGTGATAATATATGGGGAGACATGCTGCACATACCTTTTCCTTGCAGGAATAATTTAGTGTTGCATATCTGCATGCTCAAATTAGCTTAGCTTAGCTTAGCATAAAGCAAAAGGAGAAACACGCTACACTTCAATGGCTTTGGGGCAGAGATGCAACATAAAAAAAGGGTGTTTCCAGCTCCTTTTTGAACATCTGAGCTCCCCCACCTCGTCCCTCAGGGTGAGCCAACCCATCGTCTGCTTATAGACTTGGAGGTCTGCTGCAGAGATCTGATGGATCATCGTTATCTGCAAAGGAAATCGTGATGTAACGAAACCCGACA
The DNA here is from genome assembly GCA_901007825.1 of Macroramphosus scolopax. Classification (NCBI taxonomy): domain Eukaryota; kingdom Metazoa; phylum Chordata; class Actinopteri; order Syngnathiformes; family Centriscidae; genus Macroramphosus; species Macroramphosus scolopax. The sequence goes on along the minus strand of CAAKHC010013791.1, from coordinate 24,621 downwards.
CCACCTGCAGCTGTGCACACCTAAAGAAACCATTAACCGATGCATCAAATGGATCGAAGGACTCCCACAGCCCCCCTTTGTATGACACCTTCAAGTCCGAAAAAAAAAACGATACACAAGCACTGTCCCTGAACTCAACGCAACATTAGAGAGGCCTGTCAGCCAAGACAACATGCACACTCAGCACCTTTTCATCCACTGATATGGATCCATCAATCTCACCTCCTCCACAGTCTGTCGTATT
>CAAKHC010013791.1:0-24357 GCA_901007825.1 Macroramphosus scolopax | reverse complement strand
ACCAGTAACCGATGCATCAAATGGATCGTAACAACGGTCGAAGGACTCCCACAGCCCCCCTTTGTATGACACCTTCAAGTCCAAAACATTCCGATACACTGTCCCTGAACTCAACGCAACATTAGAGAGGCCTGTCAGCCAAGACAACATGCACACTCAGCACCTTTTCATCCACTGATATGGATCCATCAACCTCACCTCCTCTACAGTCTGTCGTATTAAAAACAAATAAAATACAAATGATCAGTTAGGTTAATGATCTCGTTCATCCAGAATCTGAAGGCTGCAACAAACCACAGGAATACTTTGTGACCTAGAATTTCATTCTTCAAAGCCGGTCCCGCTGCGCTACCTTTACTACAGCCGGTTCCTTGTGATGAATGACTTCTCTTTTATAGATATACAACGTCCCAGGACACAACAGACCTCCTTTAGGACACTTGGCTTAAGAGGTTTACTGAGAACGGAAAAGATAAAAGGCCCCCAAAAAAAAAAATCTATTGATTGAATCCCTTGGTAGGAAACTCCCGGCCCCAACAGCCTAAAGACCTCAGACATTCTCTCAGTAGCCTGTTTCCTCTCATGGTCTCCCCCCCCCCAGTGCATACAAAGTCCTACACTTTGACTCCCCACAGATTGACAGCACCCGAGGCCTTTTTTATATCTGCCGCTACACGTTCTAGTTTGAGTTGATACTATGTCGTAGAACCCCAGGGAGTGTGATGCAAAGCTGAAACCTAGACGACGAAACCTCGCGTACCCAAACGTGTCTATCAATGACTCATCAAGCACTCTTGACCCGGATAAGCAAAGCTCGGTGAGGTCCATATTCGCCTGCCTTCAGATATTGGGGTTTTTGGGACGTGATTGTGGAGTAAAACATCTGTCACGTCTTGTGAACAACTCCGGTCCAACTGCCTTTCGTGTGTTGCGTCACCGTAGCTCATGTAGTAAGACGTTTTTTTTTTTTTCAAAACAAACTTCCTGGAAGTCAGTTGTATCTTACCGTGCCGTGAAACATTTTGTTTTTCTACAGTGCATGCAGGCATTGTAAGAAAGCCAACAACAACACAGAAGCAGGAGGGAGGACAAAACCTGTTTCGTGAGCTTTCCATGGAAAGACGGTAACCCCAAGAATCCAATCTTGTTTTCCCCCCCCCGCCAACGCAGTCAGGGGTAGAATATAATTCTCAAAGCTAGAGGGCAGAGAAACAGACTTGCACATTAAATGGAAATGCAGAAACCTAATGACACAGTTGTTCTGATTAAAAACCGGATTGTGATATTAACTGTCAGAATTGAGAAAATAATCCCATTTCCTCTCTGCTAATGTGCCTTTTAGCAGCACTTTGAAAACCGCCTATGATGCTTATTTGAATATCAATGAACTAAAAAAAAGCCTCTTCAGTCAAAAGTTTGCAGGCGAGCTCGGATGACCCCGGCCGATGGCGGCTCTCAATCCCCAGACGGGTGGAAATGAGACTCAAGGCAAGACTTGAGAGGGATGAAATTTTCGAGCGAGCTTAAGAGGGGTTGTGTTTCTCGATGAGCAAGAAGGGTGGAAAGAGAGTGATGCCCTGTCTGCTATCGCCGCAGCGTTCAGACAGATTTAAGACCCGGCTTTCATCGGCGAAGGTTCGCAGTTTCTACATGTTTGTTCTGCGGCTAAGGCCGGGCGCTTCGCGAGACCTTACAAGGTCAGCCTTTCACAATAAGAGCGGGATGCCACTCAAGAACATAAGCAGTGAAATTGAAGCTAGAGGGCAAGTAAAACATGAATATACAGCCTGACCTTTTGCAGCCGGGTACACCTTGAGATTTTCTGTAGCATACGCAAGACTTTTATAGCTTTAGGTCGACATTTCCACACCTTTTTAATTGCCGAAACTGTTCTCACATGTCACACGACAGCGTGTGCAGAGGTCAGCGCTGCAACAGGTCATTGATTTGAGTCGTATTCAAATTCATTTCCATACTGGAAGCTGTGGTTGAGGCTCTTAATTCGGCTGTTCTGTGCACAAGACCGAGGTCACACCCCCATTGATGCTGTTTAATGCTGTTTTCTTGCTGATTGATTACGAGGGCTCAGTGGTCCCAATTAAATTTCCCCCAGACAGACGTCGCCTGTATATCTGGCGACCCACATGACGGGGGGCCTAACGAATGCTTTAATGCCAATTCTGACAGCTTGTTTCCTGCAGTACGGCGCCCGTTGGGTTTCCTATCCCCCCCGGTTATTAGATCTCTAACATGATTAAAGGCGTAGATTTCTATGGCTTTCCATTGATTTCGGATTGCAGCGCCATGCGGATGAAAGTCGCCGTATTGCGGCTCCGGTTCAAAAATTCCCCGACGGTCACGACGACCTAAAATTAGCAGAAACACACGCGGCCAGCAGCTGGTGCTGATTATTATTTGTCGTTTGTTGCAGTGAAAATTGGCTGCTTGTAAATCAGCATATTAATCTGGAGGGACGGTGTTTCTTGTCATTGTGTTCAGAGGTATTTTTAGCTGAGGAATTATTCTCCCATAGAAAGCCTGCAATGTGTGTGTGTGTGTGTGTGTGTGTGTGTGTGTGTGTGTGTGTCCTGGCATATTTATCCTGATTATAACAGAGCGGCACAATGCTGAATATGTTATCCCTCCATCATCTCTTGACTGCCGTGAGCCAGTGAAAGACGTGAACCCACCTACACCAAAGAGGATTTTCCCACACATCATAAAACGAGACTATTTACCTTTTTTTTCTGCATTCGCCTGAGCGGAAATCAGAATTCTTGCTCGACTGTCTGGTTCTTTTGTCCTTCTGTCTGTGTCAAAAGGTTTAGCAGTCATTTGTACTATATTGGTTCAGAGATGTCTGTGTGATGCCCAGAAGGTTCCAGGTGTCAATCAGCCTTGAGCCTTTCTGTGTGGAGTTTGTATGATCTCCTCGTGTCTGGTTCGGTTTCCCCCGGGTACTCCGATTTCTTCCCACTTCCTAATACATGCAGTTAGTTTAATTGGAGCGTCTAAATAGTCAACAAGGGTGTTTTGTTGTCTTTCGTGTCAGCCCTGTGGGTGGCTGGCGATTGGTCCAGGGTGACCCCGCCTCCCGCCCATCCCGAGCTGGGATTGGCTCCAGCAACCACCGGTACCCTGCAACAGGATAAACGGGCGGTGAGATTGTCCCAGAAGATTTTGCTTTTCTTAGATGTCTGAGTAGATAAGCGTTAATGAAAAAGGCTTTTTCATAATGCTAACACACTTTCCCATTGTTGTTGATTGATTAGAGGCCGCACATAATACCGCAATAGATATCGATCTCTTCCGATTCGCTTCTCTTTTTCCTCCTCGGGGCAAATTAAAACGATGCAAACAAAGCTGATGAAAGTCTGCGGAAAGTTTTCTTGGACGTGACGAATGTTGGCGATGACAAAAACAGATGGGAGTTGAAAAAAAAAGTGTGTGTGTACATAAGAGCTCGATCGTGTTCCTCCTTTTTTTAAACGTAGCATCGTTTTTTTTGTAGAAGTGAGACAAACGGTCTCATTTCTGAACTGACTATCTCCCGTTCGGAGGATGTAACAGGCCCTTAATGAGTTTTCTGGGCCTTGAGGGGTTGGTCGAGCCAAGTTTCTATTCAAGAGCAATAAATGGAGAAGAAAAAAAAAAAAAAGTTTGAACTGTAATTGCATCAGTGGTTGTTGCAAACTCCTTCCATCGCTTAATGTGTGCAAATGTTCGCTGGTAATTGTTCAGCGCCACCTCGTCCGTCTGCTGCGGTGGCGAACCGAGGAAGCCTGGTTCCAAGGGAGAGGTGCTTGTGCTCGCCGGGTCTGGACTGTGCTAATAAAGGCGTAGCGCGACGACTCCCCTTCATTGCAGAGGGGCGGCTGCCAGGCACCTTCTGGCACTTAACGAATTGTGTTTACAAGGACCAACACGATTTACAGCTCCTGTCCTCGACTGTTTGACAAGCAGCCTGCACAGTTCTATATATTTTCGCCAGAGGTGCACGGAGAAGATCCGCGGTGCTCTTCTTCCCCCGTATACATAATGTACATGCAAACACTCAGGAGGAAGAAACACAATGTGTTGGAACTTGTGCGGCGTGACGTCGTCCTGCAAGTCCTGCTGTTGCTTTAAGTGAAGGCACGCCTGCGAAAAAAAAAAAAAGTAGCTGCCGGAGCTTTTGAAATGGAATGCTGACCCACTTAGCTCTGTTGTTAAGCGTGAGGGGTCTGGGGGGGTTGTGAGTTGGAGGGTGGGTGTATGTGTGGAGAGAAAAAGCACACATAAACATATTCAGGCGTACGACAAGCAGCAGACATGTGCACCCTGAGAAAACCCCTCAGCAGACGAGAAAACAACTTCTCGGGCTGCAAGAGTTCGTCCTGCGAAATGCGGGGAAGGCTTTTTCCGCGTATTCCCCTCACATGTTCGGCGCGCTCGCATGCCCGGGGGTGACGACCGCTACGTGCCCGGGTAACGTGTGAACTCGGATTTCGCCCGTGTTGCCTCTGAGCCACTGACACCTTCTTGTTTCACCATCGCTTTGATGTGCTGTCGGATATCTCCCGAGTTATTCTTTCTTTATACCCCCTGGACGCTCCCGGTTGCACAGCAGGGTGACAGGATACTCTTCTGTGGTCAGCAGCTACCCCCCCCCCCCCCCCCCCCCCCCCCCCCCCACAACCACCCTCAGCTACTTCTTTAAATAGCATCTTCATCTTTTAAAAGCAGATGGTAAGACTGTTTATTCTGCCATTAGAAGTGACTCACTTCCACTCTGGCGCATCATATTTGCAAAGCAGATCTCCCGTGATTGTCAGTTCCTGCTCGTCTTCCGTCTATTCTGAAGCCATTCGGAGGATTCACCTCCACACATTCTCTCACGCAACTGTAGCAAAAAGACCCGAGGCTAAAATAAATCGTTCTGAACTGTGTGCAGCCGCAGAATGCGAAACTCAACAGAATTACGTTGTGTGTTTTTTTTTTTTTTTCCGAGGGCGGGCGCAGACAGGTGCCTTCATGCTTTCTCTTCAATAACAACACAATGCTGCAGCCCTGAAAAAGAAACCTGTGTTTCAATAATTATTGATTGTGATGAAGACTGCTAACGTTCATCACCGGCCTTCGACCCCGGCGGTTTGAGTCCACACAAGGAGAGCAAAGAATAAAATACAAAGTCATTAAATCAGACCTCAGCCGAGCACAGCAGTCAGCTTCCCCTGCACTTACAACCTGCATGAGTGCTTTTCAAAGTAAAAGTTCAGAACAGGCAACACTTAATATGATATAAAAGCTATTTCCACTTTCTGAACAGTGCAGAAAAGAAAGTTCATTTCGGGGGAGCTCACAAAAGTCTACTCACATAACAATGTTTTTTCATGAAGTAATATATACTATATAAGCCGAGCGTCAGCGACAACGTGAAGTTCTTTAAGGGGTGACACTGCACCTGTGTAGGACAGAAGCTCATATACAGTCGCATCACATGTAAGAGCGCTGTTGCTCATTTATAAACTGCAGGCTAACGTTCATTATGGGAAATAAAATAAACACATGCTAATTAAGTTGTTTGAACTACATTTAATGAGCGTCTGATCATTAATCATGCAGAGCTGTTGGGAAATGAAATATGTGTGGATAAAACGGTCAGTCGAGGGAAACTCAGCTATTATTTACATTTCTTTGGGAGTTTCACACACGATTGTTGAGAAAAATCCATAATAATATGGGAGCACGAGTCAAATCCAAGCCTGAGAATAATCAGCGTTATTATGTTTTATAAGATATGAAATCCCGCTGCAGTAACATTTAGCATCGAGCTAATGCGGTTACACACCCTCAGTATGAATGCCTGCAGGGGTTCCTCGTTTCTCTTTAATATATTTCCAAAAAATGATCAATTACGCTTGAAGAAAGGTGATAAGACGAACTGTCAAACTGCCGGGATTCCCATCAGGCGTCTGGCAACATGTCAGAAAAAAGTGACGGACCGCCGAGTGTCTAATGTGATTATAACAACAGTTGATATATTATAACGATCAAACATCCCGTTTCAACCCAGTACTCTATTTTTATTGTGGGTTCCCCACCAACAAACCGTTTTATTTAATTGGAAGCATGATTAAGACGTCCTTCCCGCGCTCCCTGTAAATGTTGCCGGTGTTTTAATAACGCTGTTGCCCCTTTTGAAATATCGTAGCAGATTTCAAAGCGACGTATCGCTGCCAAATTCTAATTAAAATAAAATGTATCTGAGCTGCACAAACTGCCAACAAAGAAGCTGCATGCCACATTAAATCCACTCGTTTAACAAGCCTAATTAGCTTTTTTTTTTTTGCACCAAACGCTGGCTGAAGGAATGCACGCTGCATTTCCTGTATAAAGCGCCGTATTATTGTCACAAGAGGTTTGGAATTTGTTTACTTGATTATGCACACAAGGTCGGTTCGGATACCCGGAAGCACCGGAGCATTTATATCTCCCCTACACCTCCACGCCAGCGATTCGCCACTCTCTCTCTCTCACTTTGCTGGCTAATTAATGAGGCGCTCACTCATCAAAGGCAGCAGCCAATAGGGGAGGAGCGTTTCGTATTTTGGAGGGCTAAACTCACAATTGTTCCAATTGGCCCGCTGAGAGCAGGAAATTAAAACGAGGGGGGGAAACGAACATCTGGGAAGAGATTAGGAAACGCCGATTAGAGGGGCAAAACAAACACCTTGAACTGCAAATAAAAGGTTTCATCATTCAAAGGGATGTAAAAAAAAAAAGGTCAGAGCTCCAAGCTTGTAAGTGTGCCGATGCACGTCTGAGCCAGCAGGGGCACCGAGGCCCGTTGCCCTGGCAACTGTATCTTACAGGGCAGACACCACTGCTATTGAAGAATGAAAAAAAAAGAAAAAAAAAGAGCACTGCATCAAATGCTACTTATTCCCTCTGAAAAAGTCTCACGCAGACTCGATGCACGCCGTCTGATTGAGTGTCGCTCCGGATGAAATGAATGTTATGTAACGTTTTTTGCATCACAACGGGCCAATTTTCGTCAGAATTTGCAATCATAACACGCCTGCGAGCGCCTGAGCCGGTGTGTGTGTAAACAAAAATAAACAGTTGGGAGGGAATCACAAGACGGCGGTCGGGAGACGCTCGCATCCCATCAACATACGTCTGAGAGGAAGATTACTCAGTGACACCTGGCATCAATGGATGCAGATAGTTTCTGAATGGCGTATTAGCATTCGGGAAAGTGTTTGCCAAGTCCATTAATGTGCATCATGAAACCGGGTCTGCTTCCTCTCAGGAGTCCGAATCAAGACGCATATTTTATCAGCGGTGGGAATTCGATACATAAAATGTTCTTTCCGCATGCAGACTTAAAGGTGCATTGCTGCCTTTTTTTATCCGCATTGACAAGTCAATCAGTCGGTCGTCTCGCCCGGGCTGGACTTATCTTATAGATTAGCACCGCCGCTCTGATCGGTGGGCAAATGAGGACTTTTGAAGCCCTCGGAAGTTTAAAGAAACACTCTTCAAAGATGTGCTTATGCAACAGATGGCGTTTCAAGTCAGGTCAGGTCGTCCTCATAGGAAAGAAAGCCGATGAACGCTCCCTGGACATCGGAGATGACCCGCTTCACTGAGTTCTGCCCTGGTTTTGGATCCCCCGATGTGTGACCCTTAGAGGTCAGAGGTCACCTGTTTCACACCTAGGCCCACCCAGCGGCAGGTGTTCCACCTGACCAGCTGTGACCTCCCGAACTCATGTGGGATCGCTTTCATTCAGACGATATGTCAATTCAATCTACAGGGTTCAGAAACGCTAAAAACAAAGGGGTGGGATTTTCCGTCAGAGCAGCCTTGTGGGCACAATTTACCACATGAGGTACCGTTATATAGAACCAATTCCTCTCTCCGCCCGCCATCCCTGCGAGGAGCGACGGAGCGCACGCAGCGGAGCGACAACCTATATCAACATAGCCACGGGTAACGTAGCAAGGTTGACTTCGCATTGCTCAAAAAGAAACACACATATATCAGCTGCTCAGGCACAGTTTCATTTATTTATTTATTATCAATGACCAGGCCTCGACACAGATGAAGCACCGAAGCGAGAACTGGGGGTTTCCATGGCGCGGCGGCGGGTAGCAGCAGGAGCCGCGGAGATGAGTGGAGCTTCTCAGGTGCACGGAAACCACAGGGGACGTTAACACACACAATATGGGATTTGTATCCACAGCAGAAGGATACCTACCGCTACCTCGCTGCGCTCAAGTGCCCTACAGAGATGAAATATTAGATCACCGCGTAGCGTCGCGTATCATGTTCCATCATCCTCACAATATATCAAATTGATGTCTTTCCTTTCCTAATTGGAGGATCCGGCTTATCCATCTGTGGCTGCTGGTGCTCTTCTGGGAACCCGGCTGAGTGCGTCGCAGACATATGTTGCCGAGGTAAAGCGTGCACTTTGTGACAAACGGGAGTCAAGGTGAAGAGATCACTGCAGGTTAAAGGAATTAAAAGGGAAGAAAAGTGCGTTTTTAACAAGCCACGACGGCGGGAGTACATAGCCCGTGTTTTTCCAACCATGCGCCTCAAAGGATTCCAAGCGCAGTTAGAAATTAGTTGTCCAATCCCAGCGAGAGCCTGAGCAGTAACTATCTTCAAACCATATCTTTTCCTCCTGCGAGGCCTCTTAATCAACAGATAATCCGAGTGCACGCGGTGCATATGAGGAGAAGTCAGCCAAGTGAATGAGGAGTGAGGAAACTCATCCGGTTGATGCAGAAACAAGTAGATCATTCTTGATGACGGGATTAAATCTCAACACGACGAAGAGTCTTGATGCTTTGAGCTCCAAGCTGACATGTTGCGTGCTAACATGCTAGCTAGCACTTAATTTAGCTACAGCTAAAGCTCATGGGAGCGGAAGTATTGCAGGTACAAAAATATGTTTTTTCCCATTCGCTAACAAGGCCAAAATTAAGAGCAATACTACAACCAGCCACCAGGGGGGCGATCAGATCTTCTGGCTTCAGTTTTTTTCAGTGGGCACTCATTGGTTCTATCTTTAAACAGTCTCTGTCATAGACACACAGCATGCTCATTGAAACAAAGTCATTATATTGGATTCAGTGAGGTTGTTTAAAAGCTTTTCAATGTTTCCGACTTAATTTAACATTTTAATTTCAGACAATGGGTCACGGAAGTTGTTGCCTTCAGAAACAGACAATAGCACAAACACACACACACACATGCAAACACAAGTTGCAAGACTCCACTGCACCCACATGTCATCGCTTCAGCGCAACTGCTGGGACATAAATTGGGACGGTAATCAGTCCAGCAGCGAACGCATAAAACCCAAAGTAATTGATGAGTTTTTGTTTTTATATTTATTATTCTGAAAAAAAAACAGACTAAATATGTCAGTTTTTGGCAAACTCAGTGGGTGCTGATTGTGTTTGGCCTAGCTGGAGCCCATTCACACTGTCAAGTATGCGCCATTTATCAAGTGTTGATTTGCATAATAATTAGAGCATCCGGCGAGAGTGCTGGTGCGTGTACGCACATGGAGAGGAGAAAATGTTTGCATGCTTATAAGTCAACTCAGCCTTTTGTTGTTTTGTTAGAACATTACATGCGCTACGAGTGCACAATCAGAGGTATAACTGGGACACAATATTCAGGCTGGTGAGACTCAATTATGCATCAAACCGAGGTTGATATCTGAGCGTTCCCTTTCAGCGAGACATTGGTTATGATGGTTTGAATAAACGCTCTCCTGCCTCCTAAGAGATGCCTGTAATTGGGAACAAACAAAAAAATGACACGGCGGCAAATCCGTGTGGATTTCGCATCAGGCGTAGTGACAGCGAAAGCGAGGGGAAGGAAGGATGTTTCTGTCAAAATAAGAGCTAACTCACGGAGCTGCAACGGAGACTGACAACAATTTTTCTGAGCTGAGAATGATGGGCCAGTGTTTCCCTTACACTGGCTCCAATATCTCCCCAAAATGAGTCAGTTTTAGACCTCAAGACCTTTTATTTAGTTTTACCTATTATTTTCATATAGTCACAGTATAGTGAAATATCTCTCCAGCTACCAGGTGGTAAAGTCGGCCGATTTTCCCCGAATTTGCAGGAGGGCTGTAGCATGCACAAAAGAAAAGGTCTTTAAATTTTGGAGCAAATCCGTTGAACACAGCGTAAAACGCGTATTTTTTTACATTGGATTTGGCGAAAGATTGCGCTTTTCTAATGCATTTCTACCTCGTATCACCAAGAGTGACCTTCACATGTGGTATGTGTTACTATGATCAGTTCAAACTTTTCTTTAATGTATCATCTTTTTTCAGCTAATAAAACCTCTGGGTTTTACAATTTCCAAACTCAGTTGCCATGGTGACCGGTAGCATCAGCGCTCCATTGATGACGGTGTTTCTCATTCGCCGTGTATTTCACTCAGACTTGGCGTTCTCAGAACTGATTAAACCATTTCAAATCAGCTGTTCTGGGAGAGAAAACATAGGTTCGGAGTTCAGGGCGGCTCCGGATAACTCCCAGTTTAACAATGTGGTGTTTTTCAGCCACCTTTGGACTCAATCTTAGCTCTCGTCTTGAGTCATGATGAGTCAATTAACATGTAAGCTGGTCGCAGTTTATCAAGGATTACACATGCATGCTGGGACAAACGTCTAGGGGAGTTGTTTTATCCTCACGCATGTCTCCATATCCGTCTATTAACCTGGTTAAACCCTGTGAGACTTTCATATCCAGCCCTATATGAAGCTACTTATCCCTCATATCTGATGCAATAATCTAGCAACTGAAAGAGATGCTCATCATAACGTACATGCTGATTTTTTTTATCACATCCAAATGTCTGATTAAGCATATTGACAAAGCTCAACATGATGACATAATAGGACATTATGATATTACCCCTTTTAAATGAATTCACTTTGTGATGAAATCACACGGCAATACGGTCAATTTGTCACAGATTGACTGACAATTACACCAGATAATCCCTTAATTAACCACAAAGTGACCTTACTAATTAATCACTCTGATTTTGCACACTTCCTTCTTGTGCTTTTGTATATTTTTGAATGACTTGTTTGACACATATCAATTAATCTGCCCTTTATTCTAAACACAATTAAGCTGTTTTATATTAGAATCTATTTATAGTCGCATTTATTTTGAAAATCAGCTTTTTAAGCACGTCCTCCATGCACGATTTAACCCTTTGATGCATGCAATCATACACATGTGAGACTTGTATTAAACTTTTGGAGCGTTCTGCAGGTGCAGAGTGTTGATGCTCACTGCAGCTAAAGGGTTATTCCGCCTGCTCACCTGACTCACTGTGTTTATCTCACTGTATCTTTAAAAAACTTTTCTCCAAACCTTGTTCTTTGACTGGAGTTAAGCAGATTAGTCAGCGCGCCGGGTCAAACTCAGGTTCAGCACAGATGTTTTGGCTGCTTGTGTTGTGCCCGGGAGAAGTCTTGTTTTTCTACCTCAGCGGCCCCGACTGGCCTTCAGTGCTTCAGACGGCAATCATGCACGGAGGAATTAGTCCGTCTGTGCGCTTCGTGGGGCGAGTTCATGCTTTTGGAGATGTACTTTCCTCCTCATCCTTTATTCACCCCGTCGTTATGAAACGTTAAGACCGCCGGGGATATAACGGTTTATGTCATGTTGTGACACTCGACTCTGTTTCCACGATTTCTCCAGCTCTTTATGACGGCTTTGATTACGAACGAATGCCTCGGCGTTAAACGAGCAATATTAAGGTTGTTAAAATTGATGACCGGCTGACTACATTTTAATTTGATTAAACACCGAAAGCGCACGTCCTCGGACTAAACGCGCCGTAGGTGGTCCATCATCGCTCTAATTCACTTATGATGCATGTTTAATCATTTTCCTTTTTATATTCGGTGGGTGTTAAAAATGTATGATTCTTTTTTTTTGTACTACTTTTTCGGAAGTAAAGCCTGTTTCAATGAGACTTCTGGGAAATTAAAATAAAACAAACATTTTGTGCTCTGCTGCCTGTTTCAATTTGGATTTTGTTATTCGTGAGACCTCCCCCCCCCCCCCGAAAACCTCGAGCACTTCAGCGTCTCCCTTTTTTTCCCAATCACACGTGTCCTCCTCTAAATAATTGTTCGGGCTCTCCGTGCGAAAACAACATAATGCGGCGTTGTGAGTCGCTCGGCGGCGGTTCACCTTCAGCCGAGGAGCGGAGGGAGAAAAATAATTAGGCTTTTGTCGACAACGGTTGAAAAGTCAAAGAGGTGGACTCCTGCTGGCCGCGAATCAAAACAATCCATTCACTAATTTAATTGGCCGCGATGAAATGGCATGGGTGTTTCCAGGGCTTGGGGGGTGAGGGGGGGGAATTAGATATGGCCACTCATTGTGACGAGCCGGACCCCTGATGAACTGTCCAGATCCAACGTATAGAGTGAAATCGGTGGGAGACTGACTCTGAATGAGCCCCCGCTATTATCCGGGGCCTCCGTCTGCATTAGTGTGCAGGCTAGGAAGCCATGCTAATGCGCTCGCTCGCTAGCGCGCACACACACACACACATACGCACAAAAGGCCCCCTGTGTTTTCCCCCGAACCGGAGCACAGAGGGGGCTCACATCTCACTTTACCGCGGCGGGGGCATATCGGGAGGCGATCCCAGACCGCGTCTCGGACGGGGGGGGGGGCCGGACAATAGCCGCGTCTGATCAAAGCGGAGGAGATGCATGACACTCGGATCCGTGCGCCGTGCGCGACATGTACATAAAGGGGGAGAGGTAGTGTTACGGAGGGGGGAAGACACAAGGAAACAGAGCGGGAGCTGTAGGATCGGGAGTGACGGTGACGGCGTACATAAAGGAATGCCTGTTGAGTGACACATGCGCCGTCCCGAGTCAAAGACGACTCCTGTCTGTCCGGTTCGCGCGACTGATAGCGTCTCCAGATAGCCGATAAGCGAGCGGCCGACCGTGACCTCTTGCAAATTCCTCGCCTGCTCTCCGGAGACTGTTTGTAATATTTACCATTCTCAACCTCGGCAGGTCCATTACAGCCTCCCATTACACCCCCCCTCCCCCCCCGCAGTGTAACATATCCTCTACTTTCTCCATCTTGCTTTTGGACCTCGTCCATACAAAAGGGATCAAATGGACAACAGGCGCCGCTCTGGGATTTCGTGTAAAAGGAGATTTTGTTTTTTCTTCTTACATGCTGAGTGGCGATGAAAAGATTCGAAGAGCGACTCCGGCTTCTGGTCTTGAACTTGAAACCAGGAGAAATAAAAGCTTCGAAGTCGAAGCTGTGGTTTCGCCGCAACGCTCTGACAATATAAACAAGCTCTGTCGAGACTTGCGGATGATTTGTCAGCTAATTTTCTCGACTCGTCTTCTTCGCCATACTTTAATGCTCCTCTTCCTCTATTCCAAAGGGTGTTTTGACTAGCAAACAAAACTTTAAAGAACTAAAACGCTGAGTTTCCGAACCTCATTTTCCTTTTATTCCTCCGTCCTAGAGAGGAATAAAATGCAATAAAACAAGAACTCATAACAGCAGCCGACCCACCTTTGGTGTTACGGCCTGCCGGAGAATTGGTCGACTCCGACTCGGAGCGCGTTCAATCAATGGTAAATACTGTTTCGGGTGAGGAGGAGAACGAATGCTGCGAGGCAAATTCCTCCCTGACAGCGAGCCGAACCTTTAAGAGAAGGTGCCGCTAAGAAAAAAAAAACAACTCGGATGATGCATCTGGCCAGGAGAAAATAAAATAATTTAGTTGCCCGAGGAGCGGCGAGAAGAAGGAGAAAAGGTGATGACAAGGAGCGGCGGAGGAAATGAAGAAAGAAAACGTAGGAGAGAAAGCCGAGGGGCGTTTAAGCAAATAAAAAGGAAGCAATGTGAATCCAATGAAAAACAACTGTGTGTGTGTTTTTGTGTGTGTGTGTGTGTGTGTGTGTGTGTGTGTGTGTGTGTGTGTCCCCTCGGGCGACGTTGAGCCGGCGTCGGCTGATGTCACGCTCGCCGCGGCGTGCAGATGTGATGTCCCCTCGCTCAGGACCGGCTGCACATCAGGAAGCAGCTGCATCGCAGGCGAGCGACCAGGCGGCGGCGTTAAGCCGAGACGGAGCGAGACGTCTCTTCTTCGTTACGTGCCGCTCGTTTTTTTTTCCCGCCGTTCTCTGGACTTTATTTGAGACGAGGTGAATGCGATCAACACCATCCAGATGTGTCGGCTCATCGTCAGCCTGGTTCCCAGATGTTTCGCTCTTGTTTCTGCTATCACCGCGTCTTCGCTCGTCCGCTGGCTCATCGTCAATGCACTCGAAAACGATATTAGTGTCTCACATGTTGCTCTAATTCCGATCTTTGAACAGACACATTAAACAGATTACGGCAGCGTGTTCCCATTTTCATCAGCTCTCATCATCTAAAAAAGAAGCCGCGGCTCTCGTCTGGTTCGCTCCGTCGCCGTCTGAATCATAACAATGTCATGAATTCATGTGTTCCAGGTCCCGGTTGGAAACAACCCCCCTGATCTGCGGGTGATAATACGGCAGCGTGACACCGACTCGCCGACGCTACCCGCCGCTCTCGTTCTCTTCAGATGAGAGGGAATGTCACATCAAACCGCATGCCGGAACAGGCCGGTTCACCGCGGCCCGACGTCCATACATACATCGCAGATCAAAACCGGATTGTTCGTCTTCCATCTTCTTCTGGCAGAAAAACTTCGATAAGTATGTCGCACGCGTACATGCGGCACCGAGAGTGTGGACCCACGTTCTGCACCGACTAATGAATGTCATCCTTTCTAATCAGAGGAACATCTGAAGGTCAGGAGGAGACATGCATCCCTGCAGGATCTCGACATCGTCAGTCTTCATTACAGGACGTGAAGAGCTTCAGAAACCTTCTAGACGTCTGTTCTTATGGAGGACGGACGCTCAGGGGACAGACGCCCGCTATGAGACGTGTCCAAGAATACGCCGCGTGCGCGCTTGTTAATCATCTGAGTTAATTATCTGTTATTGGAACTCTGCAGAGAGATATCTGATTATTATATCTGGCATCGGGGAGAAGTGGGGGAAAGGGGGGGAAGGGGGGGGTGCATAATTTTCCACTACAGCAGACGAATCGGCAAATGGGAAGATTAACGATTCAATCTGGAGACTCTCCACGGTGCATCTTATTCCCACGGTCTCAAACCAAAACTAGATGTTATGAGATGTTCTCATGATTTATGGAAGCGACCGCTCCATCATCCGAGGCTGCACCCTCCTTCCGGAGTGCATCGGCGAGGGTGAAATAAAGGAGGAGTCCGTAAGAAAAAACAACTCCTGCACACCTGAGCGAGGTGTTAAAACATCACGCTAGTCCAGTGCAGAGTCGGTATCGCTGGCAACGGTGAGAGAGAAACGGATGGAAACAGGCTTTTCTTTTTGAGAGTGATGAGCAGGAGACGCACCCTTGAGCCAAACGAGGAAGGTTCCCCAGCTCAGACGGAGAGCTGGGTTGTGCGGCGGAGAGCCCCCGAAGGAAACAGGAGCTAATGGATTCTAATGGGCCGCACGTCGTCCTAATGAATGTGTGTTTTCTCTTTACCCATGAGTCACTCTGTTTATAGTGCACACTTCCCTCCGCGAGCGCCGCTATCAGCCCCTCCGGAGTCATCCTCGGAGGGAGGTATTGATACAGTGATCTTTTAATCCATATTGCATCATACCGAGCAATCAGAAGCTGTGATTCCTGCAGGAAAGACGCTCACCTGCAAGTGGTTTTCTCACAGCTCACGACGTTTTCCAGTAATGGAAAGTAATGAAAAAAAGGAGAGAAGTCGGCCGGACTATGAGGCCGGGGAGAGTTTTAAAGGGGATATAAAGAAGCTATAGAAGCTACGATGGAGGGATCCCTCCCCCAGGACGGACACACCAGTGATGGATGTCACATGTAATTACTAATTACAAAGAAGTGCTTCTTATATTTGGAGTTTAATTGCCAGATTTCTTCTAAAAAACAACATTCAATTCAGTTGTTAACTCTGATTATTGATCAAAACTTAAAGGAGCATTGCTGGCGTTTGGTTCCTCGTCGTATTTGCGCTTGTTTCCATGTGAAATCAATGTTAGACAAAGGAGGTCCCTCCCTTCATCTCTCCTCCTCTTCATCTCTCACACCGACGAAATCCCCCGTCCTCGTCCTCGTCCTCGTCCCGTCCCCGAGTTATTAAAACCACACTAGCCGGCTCTCCGTACGAGCTGTGGGCGGGTGCAACATTTAAAATGAAGTGATTATATAAAAGCTATTTTGCTCACATGTTTGTCCTCTCTTTATTCTTGGGAGTCAAATAAATCCACCTGAGTGAGGGTGAAGCGGTGCCCACAGTTCCCTTTCATAGTGTGCGTGTGCACGCGTGTGTGTGCGTGTGTGTGTGTGTGTGCGTGTGTGTGTTGTCCTGCTGTGTGTGCGTGTGTGTGTTCTCTGCACATGTGGGCGATGATCTTTCGGGTTTTTCGAAACAGAACTGGAAGGAATAAATCAACCAATTTTCAAAAAGGTGCCGCACGGTCGAATTGAAAAGAACCTTTTTTTTTCTATTTTTCCTCAAATTTTCAAAAAGAGGAAGTTTTCAAAAAGAGCGCAATCGTCACCCCTTTAGAAATATCGGATGTCTTTGTGGGGACCTTCCGTCCTTACTTTTCGGCCCGTAATTATCAAGGACTCATGCATCTCCTCCGTTTACACAAAAGAAAGCAGCGACCCCGACTGATTCATAATCCCGTAAAAACCAGGAATATTCCCCCCCGGCGAAGGTGCTGCAAGCATTGTGGCTGTCAATCCAAAAGTCATTTAAGGTCTTCTGAAAAAACAGAAAACCCCCCCGACTGATCCCCGTTTCTGCAAGCTGCCAAAGAAGATAAAGAGGTGTTACATTGTGGAGATAAACGAGTTTGGCTGAGAAACAGATTCGGGACCTTTTTTACTCTCTCGGCTGAAAAGCTGATTCAGAAATTGATTTTTGCATATTGTAACTGTAGCGGCGGCGGCGAGGCCGGAGGGTGTGTGACAGGTGCAATTTATTTTATATCATCCGGCGGAGTGAAAAAGAAAACGATAAACAGAGATACAAGCCTTTTAATGAAGCCGAGTGGGAGCCTGCAGACGATGCGAGGGGTCACCTGCATGGGACGAATGTGGGATTGAAGGTTTTGCAGGAACCCAGTTCGTTTCTGCAGAACTGCTCAAAGCGCCTGACGCCACTTTGCTCTTCCCTTACTTCATTAAAGTTACAGCTCCAGTGCACGACTCTCGTATGAAGGTCAGCGTAATATTAATTAGATAAGGTTAATTAAAATTAATGTCTTTGAGGCTGTCGAGTAAAATCTTTACCCTTTTCACTGCAGCGTAAATCTTCAGTGTAATTCCCTTCCTGTCCAGCAGGAGTGCTCTCCTGCCTACACGCCTACAATCCCCGCATTCCACACAGCTTCTTCCCCCTGTTGTTCCACATGACCAAGGTCGTCCTTCGTGATCTGCTACCCTGCCTCCCTTTGCCCTCCACCTGCGTCCTCCACCTGTGTCTGCCCTTTTTCTGTCTGAACTACACCTTTAGCGTTAGCATTAGCTTTTTACGCCTTTTTCTTAAAATCTAAATGTCTTCTACGACTGTGAGAAGCTGCTCGTTTCCGGTGTAAATCAGGTCGTTTCTAACGTGCTCTGCCACCACGTTTCACCTCTCAATGTCTGATCTCAAAGGTGGGAAGCATTAGCTGGCAGAGGCTTAACTGCGATCATGGACTGTGTATTGATTGAACCTGCTTGACCCGCCGACCCCATTCGAACTCCGAACGAGCCAAAAGTAGAATTGAACTCTCGATGCCGGCGGGCAAAAGTTCCTGTTTCCTATCCCCTGATGTCTCGGCGAGATGAGACATTTGCGGAGGAGGTTGATGGGTATATTTGGTCATTATTTCGTCCTCCCTTTCGCCCTTCCTGCTTCACTTTCAATCTAAACGCCTCATTGTTTCAGAGGACAGAAACCCTCCTTTTCTTTGCGTTGCGGAAAAACTCATTTGTTAACCTCGTTCTCTTCCCGTCGCCCGACACGACCGCCGACTCACCTCGGGTAGCCTTTCCCCCGAAAACCTCTAACACGGCAGAACAGCCGTCGTCCGGCTTGTTTCCCATCCGAGCGTGAACCTCTAAGAAAGAAAGGTTGTAATGATTCATAGGGCTCGATTTGAAACTTTTATACTGATCTGTTTATAGCTGTGTGTGTGTGTGTGTGTTGTGTTAAGACAACACATCCAGCCTGTTTCTGTCCTGGACCTCGTTGAATATTCATCACAAGAACAATGAAAGAGCTCTCTTGATCCATTAGTGATAGGACGATGAGTTTTATCTACAATCCAGTTATTGTCTCGACTCGCCGCACTTCTGATTATCTGATGTAACCGCTTGCAAACCGCCGGCCGCCTCTCGTCTTGTTTTTCCATTTGTGGGCTTTATTGATCGGCGCCGCTCTTCATTGATTGTGTGTGTCTCTCTCTCTCTCTCTTCCCACCTAAAAACATCACGGGCGTTTTCGCATCGGAGTCAAGCAGCTGTCAAGCATCTCCTTGCACATCCGCTGTTCACTGCGAGGAGAGATCTTCCATTATTTCTGTATGTGAAGAAGAAGAAGAAGAAGAGCTGTACTCTTAATCGCAGCATGGCTGGATCAAGATAAACTTTCCAACTGAATATTTTAGCAGCATCGGTGCCCCCGAGCAGCTCCTATATATCACTAAAGGCTTCTGGGTCGGCATCGGATCCAACAGCCGTGCAGAATCCGACCTGCTCATGTCGTGGCGCCACAGAACCAACGACTGGAACCGGTCTTGAACCCACCTGTGCATTTGCAAAAGCATCATCTCTCCTCTGCATTGCAGTACATGTCATCTTTAGCCGCCATTGTTTGAAGAACACCTACCGCTTAGCGTCCACGTCGCTGTAAATCAGCATGTCAATGACCTTTTCCTTCCCAGTTAATGAAGATACCGGTCGAGTTAAATTCTCCATTTACAGATTAGAACGTCGTGTTTGCATCAACAGGCACTCCGGTAATTAATTGAATAAGAGCATTTGAAAGGGGTTTGTGCTTTTAACCGCCGTAAGTGAATAAGTAGCTCCCTCTCTCTCTCTCTCTCCATCCGCCGGCTCCCTCGAGACCCGGCGGTGACGTATCTCTCCAGAAGAAGACACTTAGCTGCTAAATGCTCCAGTGGAGCTGCTCAGCGGCCAGAAGTGGAAGACTGAGGCTGTGCTGAGCAGCTCCCAGCTGCGAACGTGTCTCGCTGTACGAGAGTGAGGCAAGGCGATGACAAGGGAAGGCATCCAAGCTCAGCGAAATCTTCCCTGGATGAGTAAAGACCGAAGGAAGGGGGGCCTGGGAGTTTTAGCTAGATTTTTGTGCATTAAGTGATTAATCTTAAAACGCGATTAATCAGAACAGGGGGGAAAAGGAGCACACAAACATTTCGGACACCTTAATAATACGACTGATCATCAGGCTCTGGAGGCAGTTAGTCATACCTGAAACACTCACTTGTCCCCTGTGCAGGTTTTTACAAACACAGGACGGCACAGCCGAGTTATCCGTCTCTCCGCGGTGCTTCGTTAAGAATAATTGGCCAAATGACAAGTCGCCATGTTGCACAGCCATTTCATCAGCAGCGGTGACTGTAATTGGGAAGAGGCTCTGCAGCGAGAAGGTTACCCTCCCTAATAGGGAAGGGAGGCTGACTTCAAGCGCCACTCCTGAATATAAAACTATAATCTAAATGCCTTTAGAGTGAGCCGGAGCACGGAAACGCTTGTTTGAGGGGAAAACAAAAGGCTTTGGTCGGGCGGCGTGCCGCAGCCGAGATGGAGGTACGCCACTTCCAGGAAATCAATAATGAGCCCGACGTGGTGCTCAAACTATATAAACAAAAGATGACACCTCCAAGCTGCTACCGGGAGATGAAAGGAGAGGAAGGCTTGTCCTTGGAAACGAAAAGGAAAATAAAGAGCGAGTGCACGGCGAAGGCAATAATGAGACGATCTGATCAGCCTTATTGTTTTTTCTCCCGTAGAAACGCCGCAGTGTTTGTTGAAGCGAGTTCACCGCCTTCCGCCGTTCAAATACATCAGACGTATCTATCGGAATGGCAGAAGCAGACGCTGATACCCGTTAATTTGATCCATCCAGCTGTTTCAGGCGAGAAAAAAAAAGGAAAAATCAACCGTACAGTCGAGTCGTCTCCGCTAACAAACGCTCGCAGTTGGAAAAGGTTGTCCTGGAGAAGTCGGTGACCTATAGTGTGCCGCTGTGAAAGGATGCAATTAACAAACGTCACCGCATTTCCAGCGTGGCCTTTCCGAGAGCAGCGGGAGAGAATAATTATCCGATGTTGCGAATCGGGTTTTAAATCGACGACGTCGGGCGGGTGGAGCGCCCGGGATCACGGCGTTGGACAGAGCACCCGGGAGGACGGCTCTTCATACGTCCGAGGAGGTGACCTGACAGCGTGGAAGAACCTACATGAACCTCCGTACGTGCCTTTTAATGGTCGACATAATGAATCTCTAATGAAGGTAACACCCGACCCGACTGGTACAAGAGATCTGGGAGAAGATTCACTTGTTCTGTAACAAATCACCAGACTTCACATATCCACCACACGTTGTTACCATGACAACAAGCCATGTGGCCTAGAGGAAGCACTAAACCCAAGTCACATATGTTTTAATATGTGTTTTCTAGGGTCCAAATCCCTTTGTGTCCGTCCCCTCTTTGAACAATCAGGAGAGACAAAAAACCGACTGAAGTCGCTCCACGTTGGGACGGAGCTCCGTCCCTGGCAGCCGACGATCAATCTGGGTCAACGATTGAGACGAGATAATGCAAAACATTACAGCTCTGGACCGCAGCCGGCGAACCGGGGCCAGACAGAAACGACTTGAAACACGACTCAATAGCGGTTCCCAGGCTTCAGAATATCACTCCCATATGTCTGAGAGAGCGGCTGACAAAGAGAAAGAGAGCAGCCGAGGGATTTGATAGAGACGATCTGATGAAGGGAAGTAAATATAGAACCTAAAGGAAGATTCGGGTTTTATGTGGCAGGCGGCGGCACCGTTATATATTTAGATGCAAATGAGCTGTTTTTCTGCTTAAAAAAGTTCCACCTTTTTAGCCGCAGTAATGACTGTGATTAAGCCGCCGGTTTAAAGTGCCGGCGCGCTTTTGGATGTGGTTGCGGCGGCGCAGCTGGTATTCCAAGAATTTTTCCAATGCGGGGCTGCAGATAATCCGTAATAAAAAACGTATGCAAAGAACTGGAGATCGGTGCCTTTATTATCATCCATTAAGTGTGTAGGATGTGTGGTATTACCATGTTTTAATGATTGTGATGTGATAGGAAACTATGCTACCTCCTCTAGTCGGCTCTGGCTTTAGCACAGATCTTCTGACGACTTTCAACCTTTGCAATGCGACTTCAATGACGCTTTATGCTACGAGAAAGCTGCACAAGCACCTCCGCAGATCTTCCTAACCGAGCATCTGTAAGAGCGATTCCTCCTCTGGCGAAAATTGTTGCTGTTTAAAAATATATGCAACAGTCTTGATATCATCTGCCTTCAAAGTAGGAGGGTAATTTTGCTGCACGAGGTAATGTGAGGCGACAACCTGCTGCATGCCAGGTTGTCATCAGTGCCGGAAGGTTGCGGAGTCGTCAAGGAGGGTTTTGTTGCACGCAGGCAGTGCGGCTTGTCAAAACATTATAGATGCTTCATTAGGATCCATTAGCCGCGGCGCGAAAACGCACCCCCCCCACGCAGTTACCTACACGTATCAGTCAGACGAATCGAGCAACAGACGCAAAACCTTGCAGCCGCCGCCCGGGGAGAAAGTGCATGAAAGATGACAGCTGGAATAAACAAAAGGGGGCAGATGAGTTTGTGTGTGTGAGCATCAGTTTAGAGCTGTTGTGTCACAGAGGAGCTTTTACAAGGAGGGGGGGAAGCTAAACAGACGCGCTGCTTAATATTTTAATACGACGGCTGGAGTGTGGAATGTGAAAAAGGGTAAATCCAGCCCTGTTTTTTGTTTTATAGATCCGTGTTGTTGCCAGCAAATTAACTGTTTTGGTTCGGTCACATTGGTCTCATTAACCCTGTTTCCAGGGAGCGTTCGAGAGCTGCAGCAAAGCCCACCGTGCACGACCTCACCAGTGCAGAGCACCAGAGAGTAATTGGGACTACGGAGCTGGATATCTTCCTGTTAGCTTTGCTTTAAGCCTGACGAATATCATGTTGCTACATATCAACATTCCGATTACCCGAACGCTATGAGGTCCTGTTTGATTAGCGACTTCTCAACGACTCTTACTTCCAATGAAAGTTGGGTTCACAGACAATCTGTCTGACTGGAAGGAACTCCATATATGGACATGATGTGTCTTCCATCAGACTCATGCAAACGACCTTAATAAGAGTGTAGATTATTGCAGTGTGTGTCAATGCATGCAGCTTTATTTTTCATGCTTTCCAACGGTTTATTTAACTTAACATTCCACATATCTGCAAGTTCCATTAGTGAGATATAAACTTTGTAATAAGCTCATGAATCCTGCCACTGATGTATTAAAAAAAAAACAGCCTTGAAATAACCAAAGGAAATTATTATCCGGCTAATTATTGTCCCGAAACCGCAAAGGAGACGAGAAAAAAAATAAACTTGCATAAATGAATATAAATAAGCTTCAGATATTCAGACGACTAATGTGAAAGAACATTCTGCTTAGTTTATTCTCTTCTGGAAAACCTTTGAAAGAATTTCTCTTTATGTTCGTTAAGCGTTTCAAGGTGTGTTCAAGGGCTGTCGGCCATGACAGCATCAGCCTTTCTCTCATGATAACAACAATCAAATCAGGTTTTAAGGAAACTTGTTACGGCCTCCGACAATGTAAACGAAGCTGCATCGTCCACATCACACTGCACCATTTATCCCTCGCTATTCTTTCTATATTATAATATTTTTTTCGGAATATTAAAAAGGGGGAAAATCCACCTCCCAAATTAGATTAGATGAAACTTTAATTACCCCTGTGGGGCACAGTGAGTTATCTCTGCAGTGGGGAGTAGACACAGATAAGAACACATCAAATACGGCGGTTTCTGAGTTAATGCCACGAACGGCTGCGGCGAACGAACATAATGATTATTTGGTTTCAGCATCATGTGTGTTGACAGAAGCAGAACCCTGCAGTGTTTATCTTCGAGATATCACACTGGATGGATTATACTTCTACTTTATTAAACTTTAAATGAAGCAATGGGAACATCGGCAGAGCTTTTTTCCGTCTTCCAACCGAGGTGTGAGGGTGCTAACGAGATAGCCGAGACTGTAATACCACTTTGTTCCTGAAGAGGCAGCACTGTAGCACGACGGAGGCAAGGCTCGACTCCGATCGTAGTCCATCATCCCTGGACCGATGGAGCACTGGTCCATAACTCCAGGATCATCTCGGTCCCATCATTTAAGACACTACTCAATCGTAGATAATGATGTAGTCCATTTAAATGTGATGGTGTTTCCCTGCAGTGAGAAGTTGCTTCATCCCCAAGGTTCCGCTTGCCGACCGTAGGGGAGTCCCGCATGTTGTTGTGTGTGTTGTTAATAACTCATGCAACAACGTCCCTGCATCTTCATAATGATTTCTAATGGACACCAGCCAAGCATTAAATGACAGGGATTAATCTCCCTCCGAAATAACAGCCTTAATGGACTATCGACTCCTCGGGGACGCGGCTCCACCTGGGAGCCGTCGCCGCCGCGGTCGCTCCGCCTCGGCCTTCAGCGAGCAGCGACCCCGAAAAACTCTCTATTAAAAGTTCAGATTGTTCAGAAGTTCAAGACTTCAGCCGGGGCCGTGCTGAGGCGGTGAAACGGGACCTTTGTTGTGCGACCTCGGAATCGCCCGCAGGAGCTCCTTCTAAAGTGAAAACAGACAGAGCCAAGGTAAACAGGTCCGATCGGATAAACATCACCGGCTTGTCTCCCGTTAAGTGCTGTGATAGGTGAGAGAAGTAGTGAAGCCCGGAGGCGGCCGCGAGATAAAGTGAAGGTTTATGGGACTATTTCAGGTAAACCTGCTGATGGGAGTCGTGATAATTAACACAGACGATTGCAGAGTTTTACTACGTTTATATATCTAGTGTACACTTATATTTCTGTAAGCATCCAAGTATACTATAATTTTATAGCATGCATGTTCGTACGGGTCATTTAGAAGAA
>CAAKHC010013790.1:0-30227 GCA_901007825.1 Macroramphosus scolopax | reverse complement strand
GAATACCCCATAACTGCGGCGAGCCTGAACTCAGGGACTATTTCAATAGATTTGGAGTGGTGAGTATTGCCAAGTGCATAATCACTTCTTATAGTCATTATCACTGCTTGAATGGATGCGATATTCAACACATCCATTAATGCTAAAGTATAAAAAGATGGGAATTTTCTGGGATGGGAAAAAGCAATTAATTATTTGTCCCAATAGAAACAGAATATTTAATTGGAATAAAAACCAACCATGTCTGGTTTTCTAAATGGAGCACTGTTTCCCTTTGTCCCATTCAAGGTCACAGAGGTGGTAATGATCTATGATGCGGAGAAGCAGAGGCCCCGAGGTAAAAGCTGATCCCGTTTTTTCTCTCCCCCTACATACCTTACCATCTTAAATCTCATGATAAACTATTCTGTCCCAAAGAGAAAAAAAACTCATTCAGCTTCAGATGTAAGACTCAATTCACACACTGATTTGTATGTGCACCTCAGGTTTACGCTGAAGACACATCAAAATATAGTTAGACATCACAATGTAAATGAAATAGAAAATATAATTTGACATCTAAGGTTGAAATCTCTAGATTGATACTGCCTTCAGATTGTCGGATATGTTTGTGATTTGTTCACAACACAACGATAGATGGCATCTCAAAACCATGTCTCGGCATGTTTCATATGGTCGACACTGTGAATTATAAATTTTTTAGAAATCACAGTGTGTGTTGCAGTGTCCTTCGTGACCTTGTGGAAGCGAAAGGTCTTAGTCAACATTACTGTAGGGAAATTATGATCATATCAATATTTATAGAATATTAGATCAATATTTCTTTAATATTGAGTGTGGATACATTCAAAAATGTTTGCGGATGTAGGAATAATTACAAGATTTTACTCCATTAGCTTTTCACTTACAATAAAATCAATCAAAGGTAAAAAGAA
This sequence comes from Macroramphosus scolopax, assembly GCA_901007825.1. Lineage (NCBI taxonomy): Eukaryota > Metazoa > Chordata > Actinopteri > Syngnathiformes > Centriscidae > Macroramphosus > Macroramphosus scolopax. The sequence continues at coordinate 29,292 of CAAKHC010013790.1, read as the reverse complement.
GAACATTTCAGAAGTAGGGATTCCAATTAGTCCCCACAGTAGCCCCAATCAGCCAGAGTGCAGTAGAGCTACTAGATGTTTTAAGAGGAGTCCTGTTTTTTTCCTGAAGATGTCTCAAAAGAAAATGATCAAATGCAAGACATTCATGCAGTTCATGCATAGCTGGAAAGTTATTAAAAGCCCTTTGGGAAGCAAAGCAAATCACTAATTAAAAGGTGACAGCTTGGGTGAGGAACGTACGTGCCTCAAAAAATACAGTATTTTATCACAACATGCAACTAGCATATTGAGAACTGTTGCGTGTCAAAGGTTGGATTTTTTTTCTTCAGCACAGACGATTTCAGACCAAATGCTTTCAGTGATATAATATGAAATGATCAACAAAACAATGGAATTATTTATTTGCGTGTTCTGTGCAACGTCAAATGTCTCCTTAGCTTGCTTCCTGATAGAAGATATGTCAGTATGAATGTCTCAGAGGACTTTGTTCAGTTGAGTATCAAGTCTTACACGTGCACTGACACTTTTACTATGAATGGTCTCATTGGGAATCAGACCCGTGCCACTGGCACCATTGGTGTCAGACGCTGCCTGCTGAGCTACAGTCACAGCTGTTTCTTCTTCATTTGTCCTACATAGAAATGATGCGACGGCCAGTGACCCACAACTTGTACTGTGTTACTGCTCTTCCTTCAAAACTACATTCAGTCTCTGTTGGGAGAAACCAGAATAGTTTATCATTGGAATTTAACATGATGTGATGCACCAGTAAAAACCATTACATAGAATAATATGAACAGTTTTCTTTTATTAAAATCATTAGATGTACAACATTGGAATAAGTTTACTTTAACTTGATTTTAGTTGTAACTGATAGATGTAGCTTAAACGGCATAGTGTGTTTTCCCATATGTAGAAAATTAAGTATTTTTGTAAGTAAGCCCTTTCTATATTTTCTTTCTTCTGTCCCCCTTCTCCTTGTGAATGGTTTGAATGTGATTAACTGTGTCTCTTAAGATTTGTCTTTTCTCCTTTAGGTTATTGTGCATTGATTGGTACCACGGAGGTACAGGCCAAATTAAAAAAAACAAAAAACAAAATTATCACATCGTCCAAATGGGGTGTAGACAAAGAGTCATCTTATTACCATTACAACTGGATGTTAGAGTTTCTGTTTGCCTTCAGGTTATTTGAGTTTACAAGAAGTCTACAGTCTTCATTTTTACTCACCTTGTCTTATTTTCTTGTGGATAAAAGGATCGTGATGTCTTTATATTTTCTGAAGTTGAATGATGCACGGCATCATCTGATGGGTTTTTATATTTTTTAATATTCTTAGTTAGTGGATGTAACGGAACAACAATATTGTGATAGTAACATCGTTGTAATGAAGAAATGGATATGATACAATTCGCGACAAGAGGATACCCAAACTTGAATTTGATAACCATGCAGTACAATTGTAGAGAAAATAAATTATGTTTTTTTACTTTGGTTTAGTGTTTGGTAGCATTGTAGCAAACATTTTTAAGAGGACATGAATAAGTGGTAAAAGTCTTTAATGATCAACTGTAATGTGACTAAGACCTGTCACTGTAACCAGGATATGTCAAACTCTTACATGAGCCAATTTGATTTCAAATTTAGATTAGGGACAGGTCATTGACAGATGTTATTATTAGTAATAGATCATGAGCCTTGGGAATGCTGGGCATGGTACGAAAGGTCTCTAGAATCTCAGTTGTCTCGTAGGACGTTTAATTGGATTCAGGTTAGGTCCCCGGGTAGAGATGTGCACACAACCCAATTCTGCCACAGCAGAAAGTTAATCAAATTGAAAGTAGATCACTGTAGCGCTTTGAGAAACGCTGTTACAGAAAGCTGCCTTCGTTTACTGACAATTTGTCAAGGCTGAAATGTTCGACAAATTGTTACTTCTTAGCTACATTCCTGTGACTGGATTTTTTTGTACTTGTACTTTATGATCTTTGTATATTCCCCATTAAAACTTTTGAGCAAAATCAACAACACGTCTCTTTAGGAAACCAGTGATGGCCTATATCTTTGTGTTACCATAAGAAATATTTTAATTGTTCATTTTAGGCTTATCCTGGCTGACTCAAAAGTTTAAAAACCTAGTTTGGGGAAGCTTGGAGAAAGCATTAGGCATTCTACAGTTTGTGTTTCTCCATATTTTTGTGATGCATTAACAATGGCTGCTGCGAGTGTGTGCTCCACAGCAATATACCAAGGGACAGATCAAGGTGGGGTTTGGATGAAACAGCATGAAGTAACACAATGTAGTATTGGTTCAATTGGTATTTATCAATGTTCAATCTTCTTAGAGGGTGGAAGTTGGACTTAATTGACCTATTGATATATCACATCTCATCATTTCTAAATCAAATGGTACACCTGTCATTCTTCATGTTTAACAGTTACCCTGTGTTGTTACCATCACAAAATATTTCACTGCACAGTAAAGAAAAAAAGTTTCCTTCAATCCCCCAGGCTTTAGTCTTGGATTTGTGTTGTTCTGCAAGTCTGCGACATCATCCGAACCCCAGGAGCCTCTTGCTCAGTCTTGACGGATCCTCACTCTGCTGAAGCCCAATACTGTTCTTCATCTTGTGTTGTCACAACCCCCCTGCTACCTTGATTCACTCTTGGTCGTTGGCTAGGTTTTGGATTTATTACTTTCGAGGCCGAACAATCAGTGGACCAGGCTGTCAACATGCATTTTCACGACATCATGGGCAAAAAAGTGTGTAGTTGTAGTTTTATTTTACCCTTCAGCTCAAACAGAGGCTTGGGCGACAGAGCTAGAATTTAAATCACGATGCTGTTTTACCTCTTATTGCTCATTTTTAAGCAGCTTGAAAATAACAAGGTCTTCATTCAGTGCAATATCAAATAGCACAAATTTGGCTTTAAACAATCTTTTCACTCTCAACACACTATAACCTTACTCTGCTTTGTCTGTCATAGTTTTCAAAAGCAGACCCCCAATTGCTGTTTTATGACATCATCTGTTGTCGCCCAAGGCTTTGTTTAAATCGACCACTCCTTTAGGGTGTGTTTATAGCTATAGATGTAATACATAAAAATACATTAATAAATACACACATATACTGTCTATCCATACGTACCTATTGGTCTCATACAAATCTGTATGCATCATTAAAAGCTGACTGAATTCTGCGGAATAATTCACCTAAAGGATTGGTCCAATCAGTTCTGATTCTTTTGTTTTTCAATGTTTTGTTGGCAGGTCACTTACACGTCAACATGTCTTCTTTTCATTATTGAAAAGTAAAAAAAAAAAAAAAAAAATAAGCTCAACTCAGTGACCTCTGTTGAAGAGTCTCCATACTGTGTCTGTCAGTTCTCTAAAAACCAAATGGCAGTTCTCTTTAAAACGCTGCTTAGAAAGAGACATCAGTCGCACAATAATATTTGCATGTCACTCTTTAGTGTTTGTTTAATCCAGCGGGTGTACCAGATGGATGGGGTTTACAGCGAAGAAGTCAACTCTGATCGTGTCCAGTAAGCTTTCCATCGGAGGTAAAATATAATAGGTGCACACCTCCTAACAATCTGGCTTTAATTCTACTGTAATATGTGGCAAACATCATCCACCTGGCACCTCAGCTGAGTAAAACAAACATGGGGAAAAAAAGTACTAGTTAGGATTGGTCTGAACACAGGCTCGTTTAAAGCTCTCATTCATCCACATCACCCGTGGAGACATTTTGAAATCAGCTGCTTTTAAAACACTTTTCTATCCTCCATACTGACAGTAAGGATTATTGGGTATACGAATATGATAGAACACAGTGTAGTCATATCATCTGTCAGTCTTAAGACCTTTGAGCATTAATGTGAGGGGAGAACAATATCACACTAGTATTTGCTGAAAGGGGCATTGATGTTTCTACACCTCTGAGGATGGTGTGAACTGGACGTCCAGTTGATTTTTCCTTGATGAGCCTTGAGTAACTAACGTCCCACTCTTTGAGTCTTAAGTCATAGTGGTTATCACTGCTCATACTTGCTGCTCAGCTCTTCTATTTATTCTAAACACGGAATGCAACATGCATTCTCTTTACTGTGGGACAATATTTTTTCCAAGAGATTTTTTAATAATAATCAATAAAAGCAATGACTCTTGATACAACACAAGACATAATTAACTGTTATGTTAAATATAAGTTGTTTCTGATCTTACCGTTAACTGTACAGTGATACACACCCTCTTGACTTTGCCCTGGTTTACCAAAGCGCAACTTATCCATTGTTCTTGCCTTGACATTACCTTATGCCAGGACTCGAGGGAGCCTGGGAGATATGAGGTACAAAATAAGAAATTGGAGCACATCAAACTGTGGAACAAATCCCAGTTCTGCTGTTAAGGACTGTGCAGAAGTCATGGTATCCATCACACTCTGCTGTGATGCCCACGGGAGAAAGCGCTCAGGTAGCTGCCGGCGGCGGCGGGGCCACTGCCGGAAACGTGCATGTAATTAGGTCGACAGAGAAGAAAGAGGGGAGGCTGAGGGAGGTAGCAACACCTTAAAGCAGGGTGGCGTTTGCGATTCATTTTCTTCCTGCAAGGTGACCCCAATAACTCAACCCCTCAGTCTATTTCTGGTCGGCTCCCCCTTAGTCTCAGCTGGTTTCTTTGCTCTGGTTATCTGTTTGAAGCTTTGCCTTGTCTCTGGGAAGAAAGTTAAGTTATTGGGATTTTAAATTTGTAGGCATTAAATCTTTACTGCATTGGTTAATAAGTAAAGAGTAGAAAGTTGAGGTTGGTTTCCAAGCGTATTTTGAATCTACAGTAAAGCAAGAAAAATCAGCATTCTCTTTTGGGTTTTATTGTAAGACCCATTGTTGTCCTGCAGCGATAAATTTCATGATTTGTCATTTGAACATAGTTAAAAAATGACTTTTGACACAGTATGAAGATTTAATTTTAGATTGACTAATTAGACTGCTCATTTGTACTATCTGCATGTTTACCTTATGTTCTGTTAGAATTCAGATACAAATTTCTCTCTACATCCATTTCCCCCCTAAAACTTACTCCAATTTAAATTAGATGAGATTCTTTGTAAGCATTAGCCGGAGAAAGGTAAGTCACGACTTTCCATTAGATGTCTGTCATATATAGGGCAATTCATTAAAAGGAAAGATAATATGTTTCTCAGGTACATACTTAGAGGCTGTAAAGATCCTTCAATAGGATCCCCATCAACTCATGTTTGCATTATTGTGCAACGATATGTGAAATTCCAATGTGATTATTAGTACCTGAGACACATAGCTGTACGGCTCTCCTGGCTACACAGTAATATTAAAATATATATTTAAATACTCCCCCCACATAATTCTGATAAACATGAAGTGAAAGATTTCCAACTGGCCCAGAATGTTGAGATTAAACGTCAGTGGTAGGACAGTTCTGCCTAGGTGAGGGATTTCAATGATCACATACTGGTGTTGCCAAACGTGCCCTCCATGTCCTTTGTCCAGGTGGAAGTAAAGAAGGCTGAACCTCGTGACAACAAAGTTCCTGGCCAGCTTGGCCCTGGCCAGTGGGCACCCAGAGGCATCTTGAGTGCAGCTAACGGTTGGACAGCACAGCCTGCCCAGGGCTGGCAACAGCCTTATGGGCCACAGGGTGAGTGGGAAGAAGTCCCAGAGCAGAGCGAATAGAGAGGCTCACTGTTCAGAGTAAAAGCTAGTAGTTACTAGTGTCCTTCCTTTGGGCAGAACTAGATTATGTGAAGATTTTACATTTTAGGAAACAATGTTTTCTTCTGCTTAAACCTTTTTTCCTTTTCCCGAAGGAGTGTGGGTGTCGACTACTGGCCAACCCATAGGTAGGGGTTTAACCTCCACTCAACAACAAACTGAATACAGTGTATCCCTTTCCACTTACCAGTAAATGTACTTGTTTTTTGGATGTTACATGACAGGAAATTTATCAAAATACATATGGACTTGCCTTGTGGTCACATTCTTATCTTGACATACTGGTGTCAGAAATGGGCTCTTACCTATGTGACCAATAGGTTGATGAGCCTTAACAGCACATGTTATCACTGATTCATAATTGCTGAAGCTGCTGATCATTTTCTGCGAGACACAGACGGCCTCCCTCTGCTGTTGGTCAGACTCTGTTTCATATCATATATCCACCTCTGGCTTTTTTAACTCCAGTCATTGTTTTTTATTTCTGCAACTAACTGTTAGTGAGATCAGGGTATTTACACATCTGTGCTGGTGCTTACGTCATTTCATAATTGGTAGGAATTCCTGTTTATTGTATACAAGTCAGAAAATAAAAAAGACGGGTCAATTTTTATATAATAATAAATGTCATATTCTGTGTTCGATCAGGTGGGTATGGACCTCCTATATCAGTGGGCCGGGGGACCCCCACACAGCCTCCTTCACCTTTCAGTGCATTCCTGGTCACTACCCCAGCGGGCAGCTTTGCAGCACCTCAGGGCTACCCTCAACAGGGCTACAGCACAGCACCTCAGTTTGGTCAGTAATGCTAATACAGTCACATTTCTTGACGTTGCAAAACAAGTGCGAAACAAGTTATGTAAGTGGAGTGCAAAAGCCACAGAGTCTGCATTTAGAAAGATAATTATTACTGAAATTCTTTATAGCTCTTCTAGGCTTTTTCGAGGAGAATATGAAATGTGAAAATCTAATCTTTGTCAGGCTCCCCAGGCAGCTTTTCTGTTTCTGTGGTCAGGGAGGATCCTCCACCTTATCAGAGATGGACAGCGTGACTCACAGATAGCCAGCGTTTTATGAAATGCTAACCAATACATTGGGCAAACCTCACTCAAAATCTTAGCAGCTGCAGAGGCACCACTTAAACATGTCTGGGGGTTTATATCATATTGATATACGACCGTTGTTCATATGACTACTATTCGTCTCGCATAAAATATGACGTCATTGGAGGAATTATATGTTTTTGTACAACTGTATGTCTAAACTGAAAACTAGAAATATGTCATTTTGAAAAAGTCATTTTGTTACTCCCCAACAGGTTACACTTTCGGCACACCCCAAGCAGAACAGTATGTTCCACAGGTTCCTCCTCCTCCTACCACTCCAGGAACTGCACCGATGGGCTTTGCTCCCGCCACAACACCAACTCAGGACTTGAGCAAAGCTCCCACTGGGCAGCCTGACTTCCCCTATAGCCAGTATGGTAAGAAAAACACTGTGCATAAAGCAGTTTGCTTCCCTTTTCTCTCCAATTTATTTTTACTCACCTCTCAGTCCTTACCATATCATTGGATAATTTAATAGGTACAACTACAGCTCTATTAAGTGAATACCTACAGTCCTCAAAAAGTAGGCGCTTGCTCTTGGTACCATTTAGCTTGAACACATGCATACATGCTTCTTGCGTACATGAACCCCCCTGGCTCTGCCGAGAAGATTCTGCTGAAGTTCCACAATATCCAAGAGTCTTCAACAGTCATTTCTGTCGAGTACCTCCAGCTGGGCTATGGATTGGTAAAAAGATTAGTAGGTCTTGGTAGGTTTGAATTAGATCATCCTGCCTTGCAATGTTCTTTGTTTTGCTTTTTTTTTTTCATGTTTTGTTTCTTGTGTAAAAAGAGCGTGATCTCATCCTTACTGACTGCCCCAGACATTGGACATTGGTTCAAATACTCTTTTCTTTTAATTGCTGCCTGCTACACCTCCTCCTCTTCCTCCTTGTCGATGACTTTGCTGGCTTATTTTCCTGGTTTTGGCATGATCGCTAATAAAGAGTAACAGCATGAAAATAAAATGCACATGAAACCTTTTTATTGGAATAGGCATGTCCAACCTGCCAGGCTACCTATCAACATTTTTCAATATGTCAGTAAACTTTTCATGCCAGAGCTTTGCATGCTTCTCGGCCAGATATAAACTTTTCCCTTCTCCCTTCTAGACGCATACATTACAACAATTACCTTTGAACAGTTTTGGGCCTGGATATTTACTGCTCCTGGGTTTGTATTGCAGTGGCGAGCTCTTGGTCGAATTTCAGGCAGCATTTACAAACTTTTATATAAATCCACTGTATTGTCAGTGTAGAAAACAATGTGTCCCACTAGGATCTGCTGATTTCTGTGTGCTGCATAATTGCTGTTGGGGAAACTTTTCTAAAGACAATCTGTATGCCCATACAGCACTAAGAGTTTCAGATCATGCTGAGAACACAAGCAGATAATGGTCAAATATTAAAAAGCTACATTCAGTTTTTTGCTGGCTGGTATATTTTTCTGACTTGGCTTACAGCTCACTCTCACATGTGATTGCTGCAAATAATGTGGTTCCCATCATGTTCAGTGTTTCCTGCTTGTGCTATCTTCCATCCAGCTTTTTGCATTTAGTGTCTGCTGCCTGTCAGGCTGTCAGTCAAGAAATCAAGTCAGCCTCTGAAATTCTTTCTGAGCAGACAATTACTAGTTCTGATAATGTTTATTTAGTGTATATAAGGTGTATTTACAAACAGTAACTGACCTGCCATGATACCAGTATAACATTACTAACAAAAGCAATTACTACGAAAATTACTTATCTTAAACTGGCGTTTATGCAGCCGAAAATAAGCTGACGTAAGCTGATATACACTATATGGGCAAAAGTATTGAGCCACTCCTCTTAATCAATGAATTCAGGTGTTTCATTCAGTCCTGTTCCCATAGGTATATAAAATGAAGCAGCTAGCCATGCAGTCTGCCTTTACAAACATTTGTGAGAGAATGGGTCTTTCTAAAGAGCTCACTGAATTTGAACGTGATGACGCCCTGACCTCAAACCCCCTTTAGGATGAACTAGAACGGAGATTGTGAGCCAGGCCCTCTCGTCCAACATCAGTGTCTGACCTCACAAATGCTCTTCTGGATGAATGAAATTCCCACAGACACGCTCCAAAATCTTGTAGAAAGCCTTCCCAGAAGAGTGGAAGCCGTTAGAGCTGCAAAGGTGGGGACCAACTTCATATCAATGCCTAGGAATTTGGAATGGGACGTAATAAAAGCTCCTGTAGGTGGCCCAATACTTTTGTCCATATAGTGTAGCGCCTGTCTCTTTAACGTGCCCCTGCCTAAAAGCCCACTTTCTTCTTATTGGCCAACTTCCCGAAGCTTGCTGAGGGGAAGAGTCCTTTTACTCTGTGGAGCGTACTGTGCCAGGAACAGATGACTAAAAAGACACCAATGATAAGCTGATGTTGGCTGACGCGAAACAAAAGTAAAAAAAAAAGCGGTCCAAGCAGTTTGGAGCTTCTTTTTTTTTTACAGAAATTATTTTTATTGCTCGTTTGGCAATATATAACAAAAATATTTCCCAGACCTTTTTTTTTGCCAAGAAGTCTTGTTGCTGCATTTAAGAACACTAATATCTGATGTCTGAAATATTGATTGGATTTACTTCTAAACAGTCAACCTTTCAATGCAAAATACGTTGCATTGTATTTTGATTAATGTCCGTATCTGTTGTTCGGATTTCAGTCAGTATCCAGGTCTATAGTATTTTCAGAATGTGTTGAATCAGATGTTGAAACTTGACTGAATGTCTCACCTAGGAAAAGGCTCTTCTTCCATAGCATATATGGAAAAAATGTGGACTATAAAAGAATATTGATATCAAAGCTTATTGCATTCTTCTGCTTTGGCTTTTCCACATTTGTTTGAATAATGGCCAGTAATGTGAAGTAGTCCAATTTGCTGAGAACTAAACATGCATCACCTCTTTGTCATTCAAGATTACAATAAAAAAAGAGGAGATGAAGCAGCCTCACTACCAGACCAGGCTGCTTAAATGCTATGCTTTCTCAGGTTGATGTTTTCATGTTGGGGAGGCGTACTTACTCACATTAATCACATTACATTACTTGCATCTTAGCATGTCATGCACATTTCGCCATATTTCATGAGACCAGGCTGGCATGACAAAAAAACGTAGGCGGGCTAGCAGATAGCTGACATACTCACACTCTATTTTGTTTGACTTCCAGATGAAGCTGAGCAGTGATGCCTCAACAAGCTTAGTGCAGACAGTAAATGAGTAGACCTATGAAGTTCTGTTAGCTTAGTTAGGGGGGGACTATGCAAAGTAGTCGGCCAGCAGTATCTGGGTTCAGTCAACCTGGTCTCCTCATCTCCCTGATAGGCTTGGGTAACTACCCTCAGGACCCCTCTGCCTACGGACCAACGCGTCCTTCTCACAGTTATGGTCAGGATGAGCAGGGAGGATATAGTGCAGGTAGGTGCCAGTGTTTATAGAGATACAACCTGGTTCTTTGCCTCTTTTCTTTTGCTGTTATTAGTATTTTGCATGTACAATTTGCATGTACATACAAAATAATTTGAGTACTCTTGTATAGTAAAACACAGCTGTGTCCCGTGGGCTGAGGTGATTTGAAAGAAATTTACATTGTAATTTGGCATTTGGAGCTCTAAGCATGTCATGTCCCTCAGCGGTTGTAGCTTTACTATACCAAGATGTCCTCATTTTTGTCTGTGTCCGCATTGGCTTTGCTGATTATAAAAGGATGATCTAATTGTCAGAAACTGTGTTCATGGTTGAGTTGTCTCTATGCATCATCAGTCCATTCACCCGTTGTTTTTTCCCCATGTACTATCTCCACGTTATAGCTGAAGGGAGGATAACGATAGATGATTTAAAGAAGGATACAATGCCAGTAACTTTCTCATTTCTCTCAGATCCTTTTGTCTAGCGGTCCTGTTGGGACTGCTACATGTTCTTCTGAATTAATTTCCTTATTTCTTTTCTAATCTTGAAGCAATTTAAGAACCCCCAAATAAATGTGTCTTATTTTGTATTTCTTTGCTTTCTATTTCTCTCTTTTGTTGTTTTATTCCAGCGTTTTATAACGTTGTTCAGTGCAGTATTTATGCTAACCTACAGGGTGGACAATTATCAGTCAAGATGTTGTGAAGATTTGGCCAGTCTTCTGGTATTAAATCAGTTTGTCTTTTCAACCTTCAAGGCCCTTTGGCTTGGTCAGTGGCTGCTTGATTGCAAGCCTATCAGTTTCCTTCCCTGTGTTCCGCTGTGGTTCCCTTGACTGTTCTGAGGAAGATGGTGCCATCTAGTGTCTAAATAGAAGAACATCGTGCGCATTGCACTGATCATTCAACAGAATCTAGACATTTTTTTCTTCAATGAAGCCGGGCTAACAGTGCTTTCTATATGCAATGGATTTCGCCATTTTTGTTTACATTCATGTTAACAATGTTGCAAAAATAATTTTTGGGCTCATTGACAAAATACATTATTTGTATGAGGAGGAAAGTACTGTTTAAAATCAGCTACTGATTACGAAGATTTGCATGTACATGCTCTGTATGAAAAAAATGAAACAATGTACAAAGAATTTAAAAGACATAACAGAATATTAAACCTATCAAATCCCGCTTTAGCCATTTTAGGCAAACCGTGATGTTCCAATACTTCGGTCAGATTCACTTACTGGATACTTAAAGTAGTTCAGCTTGATCCTAATCATTGTCTGGTCATTAAAATCCTCTTCTCTCCCCTGCCTCTCTTGTCCACCCCAGGATATGGCCAGGACCTGACCGCATTTGGCCATACCTTCGCAGACCCCAGCCAGCCCACAGCCTCATACGGGGCGCCCACCGCACAGCCTGGCGCTGCCCCACAACCTGCAGCCAGTGCATTTGGCAGAGGGCAGAATCACAACGTACAGGGCTTCCATCCATATCGACGCTGACCGCCACTTCAGGGCAGGGCTGCTATGTAAAGTTCAAAGCAAAAACAATCAAAAAAAAAAAAAGAAGTCAGGGAGTTGTGTGTTTTCGATAAAAAGCAAAACTGGAGTTCTGGATTGTTCCATGGGAATGTTGAGTGCACACAGTTTGTGAAAAAGAAACATTTTTTGAAAGCAGGGATTCCAGTTAAGTCCAAAGGGTTGTAAAAAACCCTTTTTTGTTTGCATAACTTAAGGAACATTCAGCAGAAAGATGCTTTTATTCTCCACCCCCAAACCCATGTTTTATAGTAGATTTAAACTACTTTGCAATAACGTTGATTGTCTGGTAATACACTAGCACAGAGACAATATGGAAAGAGACTTGCATATAAATATGTATATTTATGGTGGACGCAAATGAAACAGGGTTTCAAGTTTCCTCAGCTTTAAAATCTAGGGAAAAAGTTTTTATTTTTCATTTGGTGAATTTTGTTTACTTTCTGAGCCTTTCGAGTGTGTTTAAAATGGAGAATATGAATATATATACATATATATATATATATTATACACAAACTGTGCAATTTTTTAAAAAGAGAATTTTGTACTATAAATGTACACTTTGCTTGTTTTTTTTATTTAAAGATGTAGACTTCCCTCAGGTGGCTGTTTTGGGTGCATTTTGCACTGACGCAAAAAGAAAAAAAGGACAAATTATTAAAAAAAATAAATGTTTTAAGGATATAATGCTTGTCTTGGATGTTGAGTGTGTTCATTTTTATGTGGCAGAAGAATGACTGGACGGTATGTTCCCTTCACTGGGATCTGAAAACAATACTTTCGAACCTACAATGACATGGAGACAATTCTTGTTTGCTGTAAATCGAGGGAGTTTGTAAATGACACTTTTTTTTAATCATAAAAGTCCCTCAGTGTTATAAGACTTTTTTTTCGTAAAGTATATTTAGTACCACTCAATCAAACCTCATAGAGGGTCAAGGTAAGATGAACACGGCAACACATTACCCTTTAAATCTAACAACGGTCATGTGAGCATCGTCTTGACATCGACAATAGTGAACCTATTAAAATTTCTACACAGAGATTGTGAATTTCTGCTGTTTTAAGGTGTAGAATGTTCTTAGATCGGCTGTGTAAACTACCTTTTTTGAAAAAAAGTTTAAACAACTAAAAGCATTTAATACAACGCCGTTAGATACATGATGGGTCATATCCGGGTCAAAGGTTGTAGTATGGTTCATTTTCGTTTGATTCCACAGTATTTCCGCGTTGTTAGCATTGCAAGCTACCTGATCCCTGAAAAGTAGTTTCAGTAATTTATTCAGACCCTGACCGCTGTTTTCAGCCGCTAACACAGACGATAAAGGGAGAAAAGCAGTCAATTTCTTTGGGCTGAACGTGTAAGCTATGAATGAATGAGTGTGTTACTGTTCTGATTTGTTTCTGGAAGTACTGTTTTGGTACGTTAGCTAACGAGTAGCTAGTTCCTGCTAGCTAAAAGTAGCGCACATACAGGGAATTTGATGGGCAGGACACACCTGTCCAGGTGTTTTCTGCTTGGACGGAAGATCTCGGCGATCTCTGGCCTTTAAGCTTCTTCTGCTGATATGGCCACGAAACAATAGTGAAGCTAGCTCGCTGTCACCAACACAAAGTAAGTCATATGATCTAAAAGTCATACATACATTATGCAAACTGATAGGGAGACAGTTAATGTTAGCTTAGGAAAAAACGAGGTGTTCTCAGCCTCCTACTTATACGAAGGGTCGTATTAATTAAATCATTTATGTAATTTAATTGACTACTTATTCAAATTGCACACACCAACAGTAACTAGGTTATACAAAATATGCCAACAGGTTAAACAGCTGAACTGTAAACACAGACGACTTGTACAGAGATCGGATACAGACTACTAAAATAGGCCGTTGTGTGTGTTTTTTTATACAATATTAAAGCCTTTGCATAGAAGTTGTTTACTTTATTTTTTTATTTTTGTTAACTTTTTTCCCAAAAAAACGAACGTGTGTCTTGGTAGGTTTTCGCACACAATATCTGTGCACTTTTTAGATTTCCTACAGTTACTAGGTTCTAGTGGGATGCTGATTATGTTACTTGAACCCAGCTACTAAACAATTGAGCCAAGGTAGCTTAATAATGCTATTCGACTTACCCTCAGAGCTTTTTTTTTTAGCTATTCAAGAACATTCAAGTTCCAGTACATAGAGGGTGTTAAATACATTTTTGGATATTCATGTAAACACATGTTGACAAAAACCATTGGGGATTTTAAATGCATCTGGTGGTCTCCATCAGTGGGTAAAGTTATGTAAATGGATCAGTTGTCATTACACGACCTGTCATCACTCACTTGATCATAAGTGGTCGTATTTGGTGGAGAATGAATGAATATCAAGCTTTCAGACTCAGTTATAGTCATGTTTGCTAGTTTAGATATATACAGCTATGCAGTAAATGTTTTCTTGGCAAAGATTGTCCGACATTGTTAAGACTCTAATCTGCTCATGTTAAATTTCCAAGTATGAGATTTGGTCTTCTGACAGATCTAATTACTTATGCAGTTCTGTTTGACAAAATTGAACTTAAATACAATATTCTCTTCCTGAAGGCCCAGGCAACCGAACAGCCTCAGTGTACAATCTTCAGTAAAATGTGGGGTGATGGTGTAATATTTGCCACAGTACTAACATGAGCATTGAAGTGTCAGTACAGAAGAGTCATACAGCTGAATCACACAGTGAGACTCCATTGCAGGATCACATTGCAGGAAGTGTGGCGGTGTTCAGCTGAAGAGTAGCAGCTCCTCGATGAAGCAGCAAAAGGACGTCTGCCCTGGATGGGGCCGTCACCTCAGTAACTGCCATAGTTAATAGCAAGCAAGCTTAGCTTAGTGTGTACTTCTGATTAATTTATCTGTGGGTTTGACTGCGATGTCAGTAGTTTGGGGATTTCGCTTAGCTTAACCTCTCAGTTTTACGTGTTGAACACTTATGTCTTAACCGTCTGTTGTTTAGGGTGCCGGATCTGGTTCAGGGTTGTTGAACGGTTAATGCACAGAGTAAAGAGGCGGAAAATTGAAGACAAAACAGAGGAGGTCCAGGACAGGTATGAATTGTTTGCTATTCATAAATACCTGAACCAAAACCAGTTCCCCTTTTTTCAAATTGAATTTTATGAAGTCATATAAAATAAACTTTTTAATAAGCACGAACTATATATCTATTTTTTATTTCTTTCAAGTATTTTCAATGTCAGTGATGTTACCGTATTTGTCAGGTTGTCAGTGTAGGCTCCGCATCCTGAATGAATGTATCGGAGTGGATCAGTCTGAATATCTGTCCACAGCATCAGAGGGGCACTGGCAGCCATGACGGGGGTGGACGACCTCTCGGACAGCACAGAGGTGGTGGAGATGGAGGATGTGGATCCGACCCACTTCCAGGTAGAGAAGCACATGTGGGATGGCCTGCGAAAAGTCATCCACAAGAGCCGTAAGAACACAGGCTTGGTCATCAGCAAGGCGCCACATGACTTCCATTTTATCCAGAAGGATGAGACCAACCCGCAATCTCACCGCATTTACTATCTTGGTGAGCTGGGAAAGCTGGGCCCTGATACAGTTGTTGACAGTATTGAATCATGTTCCATAATATTTGAATCTCTGCCAAGTTAGAAAAAGAAGTGATGCATGAATAGGGCGCTGTCACATTCTTTGCTCTATGTCAGGACCAATATCTTCGCTAACAGATTCAGTGGTTTCATTTTTAGCTGTCGTGTAGGTCATTGTGTCTCTGTGAAGGATCTGTGGATGCAGCTGGTGAGTCAGCCCGGCAGCTCTGTGATACCCGGTAACCAGCTGCAGTGGATCCACTCAGAATCAGCAACCGCATTTTGTCATATACCCTCCTTTATTGGAGTATGAGAATTTCCGTTTTCTCGACACATACTCTGCAAAGCTGAATTTATGCAATATGGCTGCTGTTTTTCTTTCCCATGTGTTGAACAAAGACTGGTATGTAAAACATAACCACTGCAGTAAGTCTTGGTGTGTGAAGGTGATCGATTAAATGTAATCGTTAGAAATGTAATCACGGCTGCATTGTGTTGATCACTTCAATATCTCTGTCAACATGCATTGTCTGGGCATCAAACTTGGAAACCCGTTGGTCAGTCACGTAGGCACAGCAACTAAAAACTCTATGAATTTTTATTATCCCGGCAACAAGATATAACAACTATAAATAATGAAATTGTCTTTTTACGAGAGTATCTCCTATTCCTCTGGGCTGCAAATTCAAAGTAACAGAGTCAAAGCTTTTCTAATCTTTGAAAAATGTTTTTGCTCGAACGCTGAGTATCTTACAGGTAGAGGAAAAAGAAGCCCCAGTTTATGAATCAATGTGAGGATGATAGACTAGAACATTAAAGATGTTTCTTAGTATTTATCTCGGATCTCTCTGTAAAACCTGAAAGGTTCACATTCACTTGGTTTTAACAGTCTGTTTCTTCTCCGTTTTCAAAGGGATGCCTTACTCGCGCAGGGAAAACACTTTACTGTACTCTGACATTCCCAGGAAGGTCAGCAAAGACGCCCTACTGGTTTTGTCATGGAAACAGATGCTGTATCAGTTTCAGGTGAGGAGGGTTTTCACACTGACTTTTTTTTTTTAGCATGATTTAGCCTGTCGAGCCATCATTGTTTAATTATTTAGAAAATGTTTGTGTCTCACTTCCTTCGTACTGACGTCTCTGCCAATTGGAGAACAAAGCTGCTGGTCCCTAAAGACAAAGTAACCTAGACTGCACAGGCTTCTTGTTTCATTGTTTCTATTGTTTAGATAATTTTTTGCTTCTCTCCTGATTATTTTCTCAGAACCTTCTACTAGTTTCTTGCTCATTTTCAGGTCATTTCTTGCTGCTGAAGAGAGATTCCATATGAAGTGCTAATTATTTGGCAAATTCGCTCTTTATTTCAGTGTGGTAATGTTCTCAAACAGGTTGACCTTGATCTCGGTCGGCCAGCATTGTCATGTTGTGTGTTCTGTCACCCTTGAACTCAGGCCAGCCCTCACCATGGGGGCTTTTCCCGGGAGGAGGAGCTGCTGCGAGAGAGGAAGCGCTTAGGGGTGTCTGGCATCACCTCATACGATTTCCACCGAGCCAGCGGTCTCTTTCTGTTCCAGGCCAATAGCAGTCTGTACTACTGCCGTGATGGTGGAAACAACAGCTTCATTGTGAGTCAAAGGCCAGTTTAGTAACATTTTCACTGCTACATAGAGCCGAAAGAACATTTGCAGACTGGCAGGGTTTCATAAGGTTAGAGTTGATGGAAGTTCAATAGCCAGAATTTGAGGTTTGTGGCATTTAAAAACAAATTTTAGTCTAAATTGTTGCAATTGGAGCCAGCAATGAGTCAAGAATATTAAGTTACTGCTATTCAGCTCGTGTGAGCTTATCATTCTTAGTTACACATATTGATGTATTGTGTTTCAAATCTGTCTTTGCACAGACTTTTCCCACCCAGCCGTTAGAAATAAAAAGCCTCAGTTCAGGCACACGCATGGACCCCAAGATCTGCCCGGAATACCCCGACTTTATCGGCTTCATCAACAACAATGACATTTGGGTGACGAGCATCGCGACGGGTGAAGAGAGGAGACTCACCTTCTGCCATAAGGGTCAGGACTGTAACATTGCTGTAGTAGATCTTTCAAGAAGTGGTTTAAAATAATCATATCATACTTTGGAATTCCATAAAAACAAACGGCAGAGTTCATCCTCCTGCTGTGTAGTTAGCTTCACTCTCCTCCTCCATGTCTGCCCACATCACAGTATATTGCCAGGCAGCTTAATTCCTCAAGACGATCAACCCTAGAGCAGTCGGATGTAAACATTGTACTGTTTTAATTTTCCTCTCATCTCAGGTATCAATAACCCAAAGGAGGATAGCAAATCTGCTGGTGTCGCCACTTTTGTCACTCAGGAAGAGTTTGATCGCTTCACGGGATACTGGTGGTCCCCAGCAGCTCAAGAAGGTGAATAATATGCAAGTAATACATTGTTGTCAGCGTTTGCTTCATAAGGAGTTTGTCACGAAAAACAACATTTTAAATAAGTTTGATTACTATGTGCTTTTCTTCTGGACTCAGAACCCGACGGTGGGAAGACTCTGCAGATTCTGTACGAGGAGGTGGATGAGTCTGAGGTGGAGATCATCCATGTGCCGTCACCGGCTCTGGAGGAGCGCAAGACTGATGTCTACCGATACCCTCGAGCAGGTACTAACACACTGAGTCGCTTTATATTTATATTCTAAGAGATATGATTCATTTTTCTTTGGTCTGGATTTGATCTGTGTGTTCACTTTTGATGTGAAGAAGCAGGTATGTTTATTTAGAACTGTATAAAGCATGACATATAACACTGCCAGGGTGACTTGTTCTGCTCTTGTTAAAATCAATCTACATGTTCTTTATATAACTGAGTTTGTCTTATTTGCAGGCAGCAAGAATCCTGATATTACACTGAAAATAGCTGAAATCAAGATTGACAATCTTGGCAAAGTGAGTGCTCATTTAGTTTAACGTATTCTAGCAACAATAAACACAATACAGTTAATCAGGTATGTTCCTCAGAAAGATGTCTAGATTTCAGTCTGATGTTGTTTCTCCATCAGATTGTCGACACACAGGAAAGGGAGCTGGCTGCTCCCTTCACCAGCCTGTTCCCTGGTGTCGAATACATCACCAGAGCTGGATGGACGAGGGACGGACGATTGTGAGTTTCTCCATCATAGCGGTGGAAAAAATCTACATTGATTTTAAAACCATGACTAATTGCCTGTAGCTCTCACCGCGCTCCAGATGCTCCGAAACCCAGGAATTAGGAAATATGAGGATGGTACACTGCACAGGCTGAAGTTCACACCCATCCTGCTCTTCTTCTCTGTCTCTCTGTCAGTGCGTGGGCAGTCATGATGGACCGACGGCAGCAGCGTCTCCAGTTGGTCCTCTTGCCTCCGGAGCTCTTCATCCCTGCACATCAGGACGAGGCCAGCCGGCAGGAGAGCCTGGAGGCTCTGGGAGACAAAGTTCATCCGTTCATCATCTACCAAGAGACCAGCGACATCTGGATCAATGTGAGCAGTTAATGCAAAAAGGACGGATTGAAACCTGAAATGTAAGTGCACCTTTCAACCGTTTGTTTATCTTATAGGTCCATGATATCTTCCATCCATTCATCCAATCCAGCGATGGGGAGATCACCTTTATCACTGTAAATGAATCCAAAACGGGGTTCTGCCACCTGTATAAGATCACCTCGGTGTTACAGAAAGGCAGCTACAACTGGGCCGGAGGCTACACACATTCTGAAGGTATCACTGTGTGGTGAACAGATTCGGGGTTGGGGTGTGTTGGGTGTCGAGAGATAAATATTAATCTGTAATACAAGTTAAAAACATGGTCATTTGACTTGTCTTCATTTGTTGTTTTTTCAAACCTTACAGAGGAAAATTGTATGAACCATGTGTATTTCATGGGTATTTATTTTAACCCTTGATGTATTGTTTTAGTTTAGTACAGTTTTCTTATGATTAGTAGAACATTATATTTCATTGCTCCTGTGCTTGAAGAGGAAGAGCCGGCAGATCTAATGACACTCTTACACGACATTTCTCTCTTTTACCACCAGATGATTTCAAGTGTCCAGTCAAGGAGGAAGTGACTGTCACCAGTGGGGAGTGGGAGGTGTTGGCCAATCATGGAGCAAAGGTGCTTACATATCTGTAGAAGGTTGCTGACATTTCACTGTGTCCAGCACAGCAGCTTTAAACCACCACAACCCCTCATCAGCACATTGGGTTGTACATTACATTTGAGATGTGCAGCATGATGACGAAATACAATTTGTCTCTGTATGTTCAGCGTGGAACTGACAGTTGGAGGTTCAGGGGTTGGTTTTCATGTTTGTATCATGTGACTGAAATGAAGAATAAAAGAATATTTTTTTTCATGCCTCCGCTCTCTGCTGCTTTGCAGCGTTCTTCCTGCCCTCAGATTTGGGTGGACGAGACAGAAAAGCTGGTTTACTTCCAGGGAACGAAGGACTCCCCTCTGGAGCATCACCTGTACGTAGTGAGCTACGACTCTCCGAGTGAAATCGTCCGACTCACCAAACCCGGTTTCTCCCACAGCTGCTCCGTGAGCCAGGTAAACCAGCTCACACACATACACGTGAACACACTCCGGGGGCTCCGGCTTCCTTCCACAGGCCAAACTCATGGTTATAAAGTTTTATCTTAGATCTAACCAGCCGGTGGAGCAGTGGGAAGGCACACGTGTACTTTGCTTGTATGTCTCCGCAGGTTTCATCGAAGATGCTTTAGTGTTGAGAGGCTGTGTTACATCTCCCCCTGTCTTGTCTCTCCCTCCGCACAGACGTTTGACATGTTTGTCAGCCATTACAGCAGCCTGAGCAGCACTCCCTGCGTACACGTCTACAAGCTGAACAGCTCTGACGGCAAACCCCTGCACAAGGAGCCTGAGTTCTGGGCGAGCATGCTGGAGTCTGGTGGTACTACCATAGATTTATCACTTTATTTTTGACACATTGATTATGTCCCGGCACCTTTGCTTAACTGTTTCTTTTCATGTTTACATGCACTCGCTTTCCTTTTCCATTAGGGATTTGAATGACTTTAACTTCAGCTCAGGGGATGTGACTGCTGTGTGTTTACAGGTTGCCCACACGACTACACTCCCCCAGAGATCTTTAGCTTCACTGGGAAGTCGGGCTTCCAGCTTTACGGCTTGTTGTACAAACCCCACAAACTGATCCCCGGCAGGAAGCATCCCACTGTCGTCTTTGTTTACGGCGGCCCTCAGGTTTAAGCTCCCTCTATTGTCACATTCGACTAATGTTGTAGGCTTCATGTTTGTGAAGATCAATACACGTCAATAACATGATTATTTTCTTGCAGGTCCAGTTAGTGAACAACTCCTATAAAGGCGTGAAGAACATGCGGCTGACCACACTGGCGTCCCTCGGCTACGCCGTGCTGGTCATTGATGGGCGGGGCTCCTGCCAGCGAGGCCTCAAGTTCGAAGGAGCTGTGAAGGACAAAATGGTATTTAGCACATGAATCATCTGACTGCATCAGGAACTGAAGACAAACTTGTGCACCTCCATCCTAATGTGCTGTGTTCATGTTTTACTTTTAATTGACTTTGAACATATGAACATTTACCGTATATTAAGATTAAAATCTGATTTCTGTACTTTAACCATTGTTAAAGTGTCCTCTCTTCTCTCCTTCAATCAGGGTCTGGTGGAGATTGAGGACCAGGTGGAAGGTTTGCACTATGTAGCTGATAAGTACAAGTTTGTGGACCTGAGTCGTGTTGCGATCCATGGCTGGTCGTACGGAGGCTTCCTCTCATTAATGGGCCTCATCCACAAACCCGACGTCTTCAAGGTAAGCAACAGATCTTCAACGTCTAGTTTATTTTTCCACTTTAGTCGTGACAAGTTTGTTTTTGTAAATAAATAATGAATCCTTTTGTTTTTCTTAGGTTGCCATTGCAGGAGCGCCGGTGACGTTGTGGATGGCCTACGACACCGGCTACACAGAGCGATATCTAGACACGCCCGACAACAACCAGAAGGGCTACGAGGCCTGCTCCGTCGCCCTGCATGTCGACAAACTTCCCAATGAGTGAGAGCTGTCATTCTCAAACACACTGCCCTTGATTAATGTGACTGATGTCGGTTACCATAGAGACTGTAAGAGACACACGTCTCACCTTCTGTCATCCACACAACTTGTCTGGTTTCTGCTGCTTTACTCAGGTTTAGAAGTGTTCAATGTGAATGTGGTTCTGCTCTCCTGTCAGTTACATTTCCTCCTACTGTATTTGAACACCAGTGAAGATAGTAAACACGACTCTTTCTGTTCAACACAGGCCCGACAGACTGTTGATCCTGCATGGATTTCTAGACGAGAACGTGCACTTTTTCCACACCAACTTCCTGGTGTCCCAACTCATCCGGGCAGGGAAGCCATATAGCCTTCAGGTAGGAGTGTTTTCATTTATATTTGCATTTGTTGTGTAGCAGATGCTTTTCCTCCGAAGCAACTGGGAGGTTTGATTCCTGAAGCTATAACTGTGATTTACACGTACTGCCCAGCTGGGGAGAAACATTTCAACATATTGCTTTTTGTTTTTCTTAGGTTTATCCCAATGAGAGACACAGCATCCGGTGTCCAGAGTCTGGAGAACATTATGAGATTACACTGCTGCACTTCCTCCAACAGAACCTCTGATAAGCCTTCCTACACGCTGATTTTCCCTTCCTCCTCTCCTTGTCTACGTCCTCTTGCATCTTTTATCCAAACATTCATCACCATCTTCATAATCTGGTGAAAGCACACTATGCCAAACTTTGCCACACCTCAGGAGTTGCCGCCTGTCAGTCTTACTCCCTGATTTTCCGGTTAACTTCTGGCCTGGTTCTGCCAGTCATCACATTGCAGTAGTGATGTGACATATAATGGAACGTCTGCATGAAATGTTTTATTTAGAAAATTGACAGGATGTTCTATGACTTCAGCATCCGGTCAGTTTCAAAATAAAACATTTTGTGCAGATGCCGCTTGTGCGTCATATGTGATAACAATGGCACCAGACCAGACGTTAACCTCTGAGAGGATTTTCACCACAGATGAAAGGTCACTGGATTTAACTGCATTACCTTTGTTTGTAGGCTAAAGATAAATAATTTACAATGAACACAATTAAAACAGACAAAGTAAGAAACTATTTAACTGCACAACCTACGTAAGTGTGAAAGAACAAAGGCATAAAGGAAAAATAAAAGAATCAGCCAACAGAATCAGGCTGACAACACGAGCCGCTTCTAAATGCTCCCTGTGGTGCATGAAGCCATGCGGAGGACGTAGCAAAGCAAGACGCAAGAACGCTCTGCCCCTGGTGTAAT
Organism: Macroramphosus scolopax; assembly: GCA_901007825.1. Taxonomy (NCBI): domain Eukaryota; kingdom Metazoa; phylum Chordata; class Actinopteri; order Syngnathiformes; family Centriscidae; genus Macroramphosus; species Macroramphosus scolopax. Next base: position 6,491 of record CAAKHC010013790.1, on the reverse strand, counting down.
CAAGCCGTTAGCTTCTGCATTGTGCTGTGGTGTGCCTGGTAGAATCACAAGCATTAACTTGAGTCGCAGTGACACAGATGCCCCTGGTGGCATCAAGCAGTTAAAGGTGCTGTAGCATTCCTTACATCAGCAACGTATCCCCACATTAGTATGTTGTGAATGTAATTCTCGCAGCTGGATCGTCACCTTCCATTGCATTTTACAGTGAACTACAATCTGCTGACTGTTTTGAGCTCCAATACAAGCAGGGTGCTGTTCACCCACAACAAAGAAGGCTGAAGGCTCAGACCTACTGATGACGGCCGGCATTGGAAACCAGCACAAGACAGATCACAATGTGACACTGATTGTATTCTCGTTTGAAAAATGCTGCTGGTTGCACGTGAACTGCACTGCAAGAAGTATATTAGTGGCATGCGGGTGTTAAAGTCAACGTAGAGCAATTATTTTAGCAGATTTTTGTGCCATTTCTGTTTTTTCATTTCGAGCTCACATGATGCATTTGTATTGTGAATTATTAAAAAAAATGTATTTTTCCGGATTCATACATTCATACACACATAAATGTTGATAGAATTTAGCAAGTTGTTGCTGTCTCACTCAGTCGCTTGCTTTAATTTCCCCTGGAGCTCCTTTTTCCTGCAGCAGAAGACTCTGACGTCTTAAGCGTAGGTGGTCTTTGCACAGTACCTGATACCTTGGTGCCACCGAACTGATTGAGAAGACGATGTACGACAGTGTGGCGGTCAAAGGTGCCTTGCAGCTTCAAGAAGTCCTGCTTCTGTAGTATATATTGAGGACCTATCACATTAGAAAGCCTTGTTACGCCCGGGTCTGGTGAGCCACCAGGATATGTACATAGTGAAACATACTCTCAGAAATTGAAGAATAAAAAGTGAACAAAGCATCGCGACCATATGGCATTTATTGATTTAAAACTACTCAGAGGACAGGAGGAGTTGATCGATATAATATTCCCTGCATCGTCTGCAGGGGGCAGCATTGTTGAAGAAATGTTGATCAGCATTTCAAGCTGAAAGAATGTTAAACCAAATAAAATGAACCACACAGTGTGTTTGAAGCCACTAAGAGTAATTCAAAGGAAAATAAATTATTTTCCTTCAGTGTGTGTTTGTTAGCAGGACTTCACTAAAACTATCAGCAGATTTTCACCAAACCCTTTGGAGGGGTTAGCATGTATGTAATTTTAGAGCAGATCTATTTACCATTGCAGCATTTTCTAACATGGGATTCGACTGAGGTCTGTTTGCATTAATAGTTTTGATATTCAATGAAATTGTTAATATTGCCGGCAGATTGTAACGCAGCCTTTTGTGGCAGAGACTCGGCAAGGAAATCACAACTTTACAGGAGAGTTTTAACTATTTGTCTCAGTGACAGTCCATGATAATTAACCCAAGAAGAAGACGACAGTCAGTTAGAAAAACATCAGTGAAAGCAGTGACAGAGTTATGAATAGTTATAACTATATTATAACTAAATACAAGAACACAAAGGGTCAGTATGCACCGTGAAGTCTTTCTATAATCACGTATTGAATGGAGGTCTGTGGTGTATGTTGACATTAACATGGACTTCTGTGTTGAATTGAAACTGACAGGTGAACTCGTGTTATTGTGGATTTTCCGGCATTGTTGCTGTTCAGATACTGAATCAACATCTGTTTCTCTTCATGGTGAGTTTACTTCTCTGCGGGTTGGATTGTATGTGCGCCGTTAAAGTAAAGAACAATGAGCCTTGTTTTACCTTTTAAAAAACTTTATTTTCAACAAGTTCATATAAATGAAATATAAAATAATTGTACATTATCAAAGCATGAGAATTAAAACACACAACACGTTGTAGAAAATAGAATTAAGAATAAAAAACCCTTATGAAGGGAGTAATGTTACAACTGTCAATATGACTTAGGATGTCTAAAACAATAGTTATCTTATGGCATAGCATAGAAATATCTGACGATCCGGTGCAGTTGGACGGATCATAATGTTCAGCAGTTGATCAGGATCTTCAGGTGTCTTGCAGCTTGACAGGCTCATGTTTTCTCTTGTTTCAACTGATTTTAAAGAGAGAATTATTGCTTTATTGTGGCCGGTGCAATCTTCAGAACTATGGTCTTAAGAGGTTTGTTTTGTCCCTTTGCGGTCGCCCAGAACATCCCTCTTCTTCCTGGATGCTGCCTCCTGAGCTGACTCAGCTTCCTGGGATACTTGCCGTTGAGGTTTGATGCACCGCAGCTGCTGAACCACCAACCTCCTGCAGCAGAAAGAATCACAGCCTCTGTTTTAGTATCCAGCTATGCAGACAAATGTGTTGTATCCTGAGGTTTAAAGGGTTTTTTAATGTTTTATGTGAACTGATCCTTTAAGATTTTAAAGAAGATCTAACCTGAGAGCAGCTCAGCACAGTTGACGTCTGCAGCAAGGTCGTTGTCGCTGTCAGCGGTGGAGAAAGGAAGACCGGAGGCTCCGGTCGTGATGATTTCCTCCTTGACACCAGACGAAGGGTCCTGCTCCAGATGGAGAGCGAACTTCTTCTCCTCTCCATCAAGTTGGACTCGGTAACGAGCCACCTGCATCTGTCCCGCCCAATCAGAGAGCTCCACTTGCAGGACGTACTGGCCTTGTTTGGAGAGAGAGTGGATGTTCTCCAAGCCCAACCAAAACTCACCTGAGGGATTAAACAGGTTCAGATTAATATTTCTGCTGGATGTTTTGTAATGCAGATCTATATTCGTACTCTTCAGTTTGTACTCACCATTCAGGCTGCCGAAGCCTTTTTTATAGGTCTCCCAAAGCTGATCAAAGCTCTGGGATCCATCAAAACGCTTCTGGATGACGGTCCAGCCTCCTTCTGCAGAGGGAACAAGAGAGAGCTGCGTTAAAGAGGCGTGTGGCTCTTACAAAGTCGTCTTGACTCTGTTATGTAAATGATTACACAGTTATATAATCTGGACCACAGGGCTGCTTCTCTCTGACTCACCTGAAGTCATTTCACAGAGGACGTTGAACGGCTGCGAGTTCTTGGGCCGGACTGTGTAGACGCCGCTGGCTCGCTGCCCGTTGACAAACACATCCTGGCAATCTCGAGCCAAACCTGAGGAAACAGAAAACTGATTAGCTCATTGAACAAATAAGGTGACCGAGGTTTCTGTTCAGATTTTGGCTGCAAGCGACGACTAAACTTCGACGACCAGATGTGAGCACAGGTGGAACATCTGTCAAACCAGATGTTTGATCCCATCACACTTATTTTACAGGTTGCTTGAATGAAGCGCATGCTGTGAGCTAAGTTAACAGTGTCCTATAAACCTGCAGTAGGTGTGTTTTAAAGTCGTCCTCATGTTCCCTGATCTTTGGACTGTGAGCAGCTCTGCCAACAAGTCAAGTATTATAAATCCAGGGTCAAAGGTTGGTTGTTTTTGATTCCTGCATCACTTAAAAAACATCGCGTATGCCTTCCTTCTGCAGCAGGTTGTTCATGTACCTGAACAACTTTACTGTTTACGACTTAGATTGTAAATGTGACATTTTTCAAGGCGTCTGCGGGTGTGTTGAGTCTCAACAGCCTCATTTGTCTTGTTAACAGCAGTAGGAGCTTTTGCACCGTGTGTACATTACATGATGAGTCGTCTCTGAACAGCTATAAACTTCACAATCCCTTTAGTGACTAAATGTTGAGCATGATTCATTCTTTGATTCAACTTTTAAAGGCATCCAACTGTTTTACCTGATGTGGCGTCACTCTGCTCTGCCTCCCCCATCAGTGCCGTCTCTTCATCTCTCCGTCGGTGGGATTTTACTCTCTTGTGTGCAAACTGATGGAAACACAACATCAGGAAATTTAATTTTCTGTTATCTTCATTCTCTCTCTCCGGTGGAGATTCGAGGACGCTGGTCTGATTGGTTCTGTAGAGACAGTATAGCTCACCTTGCTCTGCAGCGTTTGCAGGTGCAGACTCTGTTTCTCCAGCTTGTCTTGCTGCTGTCTGATCTTCTCCACCAGCTGATCGATTCGTCTGTTCTGAACTGCCACGATTCTCTAGATTTAAAAAAAAGAACATCTCATCAGCTTCATTGTTATGTCCTCACAACCTTTAATATGACCTCCATCTCTCTTGGATGGAGGGAATTCGATGGGAACACTGTCTATTTCAAACTTGAACTGAATAGATTTAGAGGGTCTATAACTGATTTTATTCTTCTCACCTGGATAAATGGGATCGCTGCGTGATCGCTGTCGTTGCTGTCCAGGGTCGTTCCGTCCAACCTCGCCTCCAGTCTGTCCATCCTGGACTGGATGTCTTGTGCCTCCTTTTCCCCCTCCTGCACCTTCGCCCTCACCTCCTCAGCTGCCTCTGCAGCCATCCTCTGCCTCTCCTTCTCCTCGTTCCCTCGGGTCTTCAGGGCTTCATCTTGCTCCTGCTGCCTTCTCTCCAGTTCAGCCACCGTGCCGTTGAAGGCTTTCAGTTTGGTGTTGATGTCTCTCATCTGGGCTTTGGTCTTGTCCACGTGCTCCTTCAGGCCCTGGCCCAGCTGCAGGAGGCCGTGAGCCACCACATTGACGTCGTCCCAGGAAGCATGTTTCTCCCTGCTGGGGAAACCCTCTGCTACATGCACCAACAGGGTCAGCAGGAGGATGAGAAGCAGTGGCATCTTCATCTTTGCGTGCGCTGTCTTTGGTCTCTTTTGAAAGCTTGGTATGTTTTCTCTTGTCTGCTCTGTGCTCCGAATGGCTCTGTGAGGTTTTTATAGCTCACTGCTGCAGCAGAGGCGTCCTCTGATTGGCTGCGTGGGCTTGGAGGTTGGTGTGGACGGGGGTTGGGGCGTGGAAAGTCTGTCACAGTGGTCACTCTGAGGACCTGGACCATGATGCAATTAAAGGTCCGAATTTCTGTCCGAGCACTGATTGACACTCATGATGTGATTTCAGGTTTGTTTGAAAAATTCAAACTTACTTTCACCAAGAAGAAAAAAACAAATTCTGTGTGGAAATGTAACTAAAAGTATAGATTGTTTCATAAAAATGACAAAACTGTGTACAATCCTTTAATTATTTAATTTAAAATTAAATAAAGACGACTCTCGCAGATTTTGTAACTGAAGGTTGAATATTGTCTCCACATCTCTGAGTCAAGGGGGCCAGTACCTGCGTGTCTGCGGCATAAAATGAGGAATGCTGGAGACGTTTGTGAGAAGTGGGTGAAAGTTCAACCCGCAGGGCTTTTTTTACAAACTCGCTCCTGACAACAAAATCCAACCATCACACGCTCATGCACACACCCAGACACCAGGCACGTGGTGTACGGATGAGGGGCAGGTTGCCAAAACACACACACACACATGCTTCTGTGATGTATATATACCTATATATATATATAGATATATATATATAGCTGAAAACATAATTCTATTAATGATCGATCCATCATAAATATAATGACAAGCTTCTTTTCAAATGATTTGCCACTTCTCTTTGTCTTGTCTGATGTAGGAACTGTAAGTAACAATAAAGATAATCATTAGTTGTAGCCCAAAGCTCGCGTCAACAAGAAGATTGTATTTGAATTTGAACTAGGAGGGAACTCCTGAGGGAACACAACAGGGGAAACAGTCCAGCAGTAAGGTGGGGCAGGAATGGGGCATCTCGAGAAGGAACAATAACATTGTAAAAAGTATTTGCCTTTGTTCAAGGGCCAGAATCGAAGCTGGCACGGCCTGTTGCACAGTAACAAAGTACAGTTAGATATAGCGAAAACAAACGCTGGCTTGTGTTTGGATAACCCACCAGGTCACGTGATTTGGTTTGTGTTCCTAATATAGCTTCAGGACTTTCACCTGTAATAAAGTTCCTGTCCACAAACTTGACCCAGGTGATATCAGGGGAACTGAGCCTGTACTGGGACCATGGCAGCTCCCCTTCTGCTGCTGTCGTCCTGCACGACCTCCATCCTCCGACCTCCTGCAGCTTCATCCAGAATCAGCTGGACCAGGTGGTTTCCCGTCCTGACTCAGTTCGACTTGCAGATGAGGTTGTGTTTGGACACGAGTGTCCGTGCCCGGGCCGGTTAGAATAACAGTTGTTTCCTGTAAGTTGGAATAAATGTATGATTATGATGCAGAAAGTTGACACAACCAGGAGGTTCCCACACTGGAAGGTCTGATTGTTTGTTTTAAAATCATCCGGATTTAAATTTTGAGGGCTGCGGTCGCTATAAAGTCCGGAGTCAGGATGTTTTGAGACCGAGGGCGTTTACACAAAAATGTTTCTCTTATTTCCTAATTGTATTGACATTGGCGGCGCTGCTATCCCACCTCCATCCAGGTGACTCATCTGCTGGGTCGAATAATAAACCTGCCTTTGTCTTCATATTGGAACGCTGCCCCCTCGATGGAGGGAGGTTGGTGAGATCAGCCCCAGAATATGTGGCTGATTAACTCTGCAGGTAACTGACGATTGATTGATTGATC
>CAAKHC010013789.1:0-12204 GCA_901007825.1 Macroramphosus scolopax | reverse complement strand
GGAGTCAGATTTGTCGCAGTAATAGGATGATAAATGCACTGACGGATCGCAGCCTCCCGTTTTTATTGAGTAGCCTATATACTCCTCCTGTTGGCGCGCGCGCACACACACACACTGAAACTGGAGGCGGTGTGTGTTCTTGAAATTAATAATAAAAGTCGTGTTTCCTTCCTGTGTGAGGGATAACATGGAACAATAACACCGAACAAAGAACAAACTACACAATAACCCTTTAGTCTACATTTCTCTCTTTCTTTCTTTCTTTCTTTCTTTGTACTGTCAGCATTATACCAACTGTTATTTGGTCTAATAACAGGTTGCCAGTCTAATGCAAACAGTTTAATTGTTTTTACATCATGCTTGATATCTACAAATAAAACACGTGTTTTAAAGGTACTTTTTTAATAAAGTAAAAGCACGTTTGTCGAATAAAACTTGAAATGAAAAGGTTTGATTGCAGCAACATAAAGGGGCTTACTGTGAAAATATAAATAGATAATAAAATAATAAAATAGAAATGTTTCCTAAAGGGATGAATCACATCAGATATGCTTCTGCATCAGAGTTCACAATGAGGTGCACAAAATATTAATTTAAGTCTTAACACACGTTCACATGGAACACTAGCAGGTTCATAGTCCCCTAGATATTTATTGGTAAATAATTAAAGTGAAATCAAGGTTAATCTGACCCCCAATTTATTAAGAAAACAGTCACCCTGCAACTTCTTTTACGAACACCAAACTTTTTTTTTGCTCATGATCACTCCTATAATTATTCTGTTGTATGTGTGTGTAATTATTGTTGTCTGTGTGTGATAACAACAAATAGTGTTGACATCATCAGATGGATGTAAATGATTCCAGTCTCGGATAAATAACAGGATGACAGTCAGGAGAGAAGATGTGAAGCTTTGAGGGATTCAGCTCAGATTCAAGCATGTTCGTGCTGCCACCTGGTGGACGAAAGAGGGAAATGAGGTTCTGCTCTGCTATTGTCTGCATCTTATCTGGTTCCCATTTTATTTTGCTCATTCAGGTTTAAGTTGAAAATGAAATAGGTTTAGATGTTGTCTGAGAGCAGGTGGTGTATACGTCTTATATGAGGCTGTGTGAAGGTTTTTTTTGGGAGTTTTAAGTAAAGTTTTAATTATTACATGCCCCATGTATACAGGAATGTCCTTGCAGACCTTGTTTAGAGGGATCCTGAAATGAAAAAGTGGAACTCAAGCAGCCACTCACATCTGGCAAGCCATTTGCAAATACAGCCCGTTGGCGCCATCTAGTGGCAGAAGAGCTGATTGACCATCAACGAATAATGCATAGAATAAAGTATCAGTATTTATTTAACAAAAATATATTCAGGCAGTCTGCTTCTGAATTACATTATATTCTACTTCAGGACAGGCCAGTATCATTGTATTGCACCTAATAAGCAGGAAGTGTTTTTAAACAAAGAATCATAGTACAGTTGTTGCAGTAAGAAACAATATGGAGCATTACACTATCAAAAATTATTGTAAATAATGTTAAAAAGTCTGTCTCATGTGTAAGGTCATTTTAAAAAAATGTAGTATGACAGAAAATGATGTTTGAAATTCTTTATTTGTGAGGATGATTGAGATTTAATCTCCAACAAATCCTTCTTTGCACTACCGCGCTTGTCCACTAGATGTCAGAGTAAAGCTGCTTAAAAAACTGTTTCGCATCTCCTGAAAACACAAACGAGGGTTACTGAGCAGGAGAGGAGAGTTAATCAGGGAGGATGACTGGCAGACAAGAGAATAGTTAGAAAAGTCATCTTTAATATAGAAAACAATCTGATTTCTTTGTAATAATAATCTCATCTTGTCTTAGAAATGTAGATTATTGTACAAATCATTCGATGAAGAGTGTCGTGATTGACGTCTCATAACTTTGTCGGGTTGAGCCCACATGTGGCGATGTGACAAATGTTAAAGAGGTTTTCACAAAAACAAGGATGAACTTTCACTTTTGAGACTCTCGCACCCATTAGCCACTTTTCTTCCTCTTCAAATATTGAAATGCCAGCAATGTGCAGAGGACATGTTTGCATACTAAATGATGATTATTATTCACTGAGTTTCCTCTCACTCTGTCTGTCTCTGTCTGTCTCTCTTCAAGGTCCAGGCTCTCTCCAGTAATAATACATGAGGGGCTCCTCATGCTCATCCATTAATCAGGAGGGAAGCTGAGATAAAGGAGGGATGATCTTTGGCCTTCACACACACACCCTAACCCATCATCAATAATTAAACGGATATTACGGCAGCTTAATAATTGAGCTTTGGAGGATCACTTTAGAGTCCTAATTAGAAGTTGGCGACAGATTGCCCCTTCGTCTTATTGCGTCTCGCTGAGAAGTTTGCGAAAGCTTAAGGGGAAGATAAATGGGGCCGGTCTCGTAATTGGCAAATTAAATCATTGTAGACACTTGCGGAGCTAGTGTTGACGAAATTACCCTTTAACATTGCAGCACGCTACGATGCCGAAATTATGTGAGAAATGTCCATTATGGGCTGATGTGAATGTTATTATTGCCCCAGATTGTAATGAATCGCGTCACTTTTTAGCGCTAATTAGAAAATGTTAGCGTTTAAATAAGACGGCAAACAGTGTGAATAATAAATAACGTTAGCGTTGTTATTGTGAGGGCGTTGTAAAGCACTGCTCTGCTTCTAGATGCTAACTTGACTGTTTGTTTGAATATATATCCTGATGGACGTCGTTAAAGCTGCAAAAAGTGAAGTTAAAAGATCTGGATCGCCCCCTGGTGGCTGGATGAAGTACATCCAACAACATGGAAGCTCAAAGATCTGCTAGCATGGCAGTGAACACTTTACTTTTAACAATATTAAAAAAAGTGCAGATGGAGGACGAATACAAGAAGAGGGTAATATGTTTACATTGGATTTGCTGGACGTCGGCACCTCATGCTTTTATTAAATCTAGTTTCCCCTTTCCAATACTTTTATGTATCCCTCTCGCCTGTGTAATCGAGAGCATCAGGCCCCACCGAGCAGCGTCGTATGAATGCCTGACCGAACTGGGATCTCGAGTGTGTGTGAATGTGTGTGTGTCCTCTCCGGGCTTGCTGCCGGGGGCCACCGTAACCTTTCAGTCAACTCTCCGAGGATCGTCTCTCTCATCTGGCATCCTCGGCCTGTCACCGTGATCAGCCAGAGGAGAGATGAAAGATATAGTCCTCATTGGCTTTGTTACAATAAACGCCGGCTGCTCCAAAGACTTATATCCTTAACCTTTTCCGCCTCGTATTCGGGGATGACTGACGGCACGTCGTGAGATTGCACTAAAACTCCTTAGGAGACGGTGACGGACGACGTCTCGGATAACAAACGATGGGGTCTGAAAGCAGGCGGACGTAGAGAAGGAATTCATTAGGAAGCGCTTGATATTAGTGTATTTGAATAAGTTGTTCTGCAGGTTTAATTTCCTCTGCGATGCCATTACCCTTGACTTCATGAGGACGTCCGTAAGGACAAGCGATGACGCCACAGGGACGTTTTGTCTAATCAATTTCCGGTAATTCTGTTTTCCCGTCTTAAACACAAAGTAAGACTCTTGCTACCTGGATGTTGGAGGCGTACAGGGGGGACAGCGGCTTTAAAAACCGCCCGGCTGTCACGGCGAGCGGAGAGAGAGAGGACGAAACATAAATAATGACAAAATGAATGTGCGAGAATGGGGAGGAGATGAAGGCAGCCGGGAGGGAGAGGAGGATGATGGATGACTAGATAGGGGAAGACGTGTGTGTGTGTGTGTGATTGATCTCATTGAGCCTCCTTTAGCTCCTGATTATTATCCCGCCTCAAGAGCGAGACAGAGATGTGTTTTTGACAGTTATGCCATTTTACCGGCCGCCTGCAAATCATCCGAGTCGAGTGTTTTAGGTCTTGAAGGCTCAAATATCTTCACAGAGATGGAAATGTAACTGTCTTAGGTGGGGATATTTTCAATATGTGAGGCTTGGATCAGCTCCTGATTGGGACGTATTGACTTCTTAAGGATTAAAGGACTAATTTTGACATTGTGAGAAATTTGCTAATTTGCCTTCTTTGCATTGAGTTAGCTGAGATGATCAATACCAGTCTCAAGTTATCCAAGCAGAGTAAATAAGACACCGAGCCATGTGCATGCTTGTTTTATAACATCTAACATGTTTTTGTTCTGTAAGCTTCACCTTGAGTTGACTCCCGTCGAGTCGTCGTTCGTCCTCCCGTCTTTCCGCCCCTCGTTTGGCTGATTAAGCCACAGATGAGATGTAATTTTCAAAGCACAAACCGACAGATTGGGTGAGTCAGCACTCGGCTGAATCATTACTCAACATTCAAATGATCGTAAGTCCCCCCTCGGGGGGCACGAATCGGTCCGTCCGCGTCCGTTGCTGCGTGTAAGGCTCATTACTGTTGCTGTTGTGATGAGGTAAAACCCTTTGCACACGTCCCTACGAGAGACGCTGCACATACCTGCGTCGACCTTTACAGTGATTCAGATGGATCTAAAGTTATTAGTTCCTCCAGTGTGACTTCCTCTCTCACGGAAATCAGTTAGACTGGAGGCCACGTTTTCATCTTCCTCCCACCTCATCATTTTTTTTGTACGAACTCCTGAAACAAATGATGAGATTAAACCCACCAGACATCCTCCTTTGCAAAGATGTGCTCGTACAGTCTTTGCTGCATCATTCGGATCAGCATCCTTTACTTTCGTCCTCCCAGCTGTGTTGTTTGTGCGCAGAACAACAGAAGCACTTTGCTGTGATTGATCTTTTACCCGTCTTGCGACATCCCGCCGTCCCTGTTTTTCGAGCTCATGCATTTAAACATTCTTTATGTTTTGCTCACGCCGCCGACCGCGCCGGCATTTGCATGGATCAACCTATCAGAGCGAGGGCATCGGTGTAGAGGAAAAGAGCCAGGAGAGGGTTTTAAAAGTGTCCCGGTGATTGGCTGCCGGTGCCGAGAGCTTGTCAGACGCAGTTTTTCATGTCAAATTGGCAATCAGACAGTTGCTGAAATGGACTGAGGGCCCGAACGCCGCCGACTGCTGCAGGCACACCTTTGGGCTGGTGGTTAGCGGCAGGCTGTTTGAGCATATTCACAGGATGTAATTATAGAATTCATCGTGCTGAAGGTGGCACATGCATGCACACGCCTGACGACACGTGCTCTCATCAGTACGTCAATGAAGCCTGTTGCTCGGCTGCCTGTCAAGCCGCATCCAGCTGAGAATGTCTCGGTGAGGCGTCGTCCCACTTATCTCATCCATCAGAGGATTTGACTTCTCTGTCAGTCACGTGGTCCGTCCTATCGCCCAGACGAGGGAGGACGGAGCCGCCTGGATCTTCGCCTCTCTTCCGTCTATGTGTGTGTGTGTGAATGTTGTGACAAGAGCTTTACATGGAACAATGTGTGTTTGGGTAGCGGAACAATCCAGTGTCTGAAGTGGTTCATCCTCTGAGCACCACGACCACCAGCTGCTAATAGCCGTTAGCGCGCCCGGCGGTCTCTCTCCTCTTAACGTCTCAATCGGTGTCAGCGGCGACCGCTTCTTCACCCTGAACGTGTCTGCGGTGTGAGCCCTCACAAAGCCACCCTTGCTTTTTGTAAACAGTCTATTTATTTATTTATTTTATTTGACCTTTATATAACCAGGCGGTTCATTAAGAGCGAACTCCGGAGGCTGGGAAGTAAACACAGCCACGATTTACTTATCAGAACAAGTATTGTAGGAGTATTATAGGCATGACATGCAGTTTAGCCTTCACGTGACAGGCAGGTAATACAGAACAGCCGGGGTGAGAGGTATGCATGGAACAGGCAAAGGTTATATAAGGAAGTATTCGCAGGTCGAGATACAGCTGCAGGTATCGGTTCATAATAGAGTCTTTGAAAGTGTCTCAGGCGGGGTGAGACAGGCTACAGAGAGTTCGGTAGATAAGCAAGATCCATTGACTCTTCCGACGGGTGTATAAGGTGGACGGAGGGATGAAGTGTGTTGTGAAAGGAGCGTTTGTAGCCGACCTGTGAATAACGTCCCCAGAGTTTAACGACGGTCGCTTCAACCCTGATTTGTTGTTCGGGAGATAAGACATGTATCTCCGAGGGTGGACGCTGTTGGCGCACCGCGGGACGGACGTAAGCCAACATCTTAATGGGGGTTTATCCAAAACAAACACGCTAATATTTGTTCTCCGTGATTTCCATTTAAATGAACGGTCGTGTAAACAGCTGTTTGTGTTTGTGTGTGTGCGCGACCCTGAAGGGACGGGACGGCTGGAAGGATAAGAAACAAACAAAAACATCATCTTAGCGACGGCTCTCGGCAGTATTTGCGTCTGGTGAGGCGCCCGAACGTCTTCAGACGAGTTAATGGAAGGCGAAGCAGCTGCCGATATTAAAGGTGACTTGTTGTAGAGGAATAATGATCATACAAAAACTAACACTCACTACACTTGTTGTCGAGGAATAAAGCTGATGTTCCTTATATGTCATCACTAGCCCCTTCAAAGTAAAAGCATGAGTAACATCCACTTTGTCTGCTTATCTTTTTCCCTCCAAAAGGAGCTGATGTGAACATGATCACACTAAAACTAATTCTCACTACACAAGAGGAATCTGTTACATCTGATCTGTTGAACACAGTGGGAAAAGACATTTTTTGTGCTTTGGCTTTGCTGGAGGTTTTGCACGCTCGTCGGTGGGATTACACAACAGCTACTGATCCGATTGTCATGACGTCTAGTGGAGGGGTGATGCATGAGGGAAGGGAGAACCTGTTACATCACTAAATATGACACACACACCAAAACAGTGAGTCTCTCTTATAGATCGGTTTAGTCACATCAGCACGTCAAAGTCAAATCAAAGGACTAAGAAAAGCATCTTTTGAGAAGCTGATGAGGTTAATTTTTTAACATTCACTGGATGAAGTAAAAAGTCCTGAGTAACCTTTGTAAATGAATGCAGCCGCGTCGGTTCCCAGCACAACAGAACGCCGGGCAGTCGGATGTTCTCCGAGGCTCGCTGACTTCAAATGCCTGCGAGCCGGAGCAAATGACATTCAGGGAGGCACCTGGAACCTATGAGCTGGAGTTCAGGACAAACTGTCCTCTCCCTCAGAGTCTTTAGGCTACGATGCAATGCAACGCACCCGGACAGGAAGCCCGGATCAGTTTCCAGGCTAGCGTGCAACAACACATGTATAGGAATACACAGCTTTTGTTATTAGACTTAAAGAGCACCGTGCCTGTCAGTGTTCAGTCTCCGGCCGACTTCACCCGCTCGTCTCGCCTCGGGAATTAAAGCTGGCGTCGCCTCTCACTCAGAATTTCCACACAAAGCTTTTTTTTTTTTTGTCAAACAATGTTTATTGGCATATATGAGAGGAAGAAATGATACAGTATTGATGCAAAACATCCATTTGTATCTTTTTACGTGTTTACTTTAGTGCACAATGAACGACACCCAAAGCACCACGTGGTCGCCTGCTAAAAGCAATCAAAGGGGGCCGCGGTTAGCTCAGCCGTCAGCTTTGGCGCTGCTGCCGTCCTGTCGTTGACCCCATCGGTCTTTACTGTCCGGCTCATACTGTTAAGGTGCGTGACAGGTCAGGGGGGGTCGGGAGAAGATGGACTACATGCTTGTTTTTAGATGTTGAGTCCAGTTTAATACTGAGTGGACATTTAAATCCAAATATAATGTGTAGTTATCACCTTTAAATCTCGATACAACAGACAGTATTGTTGTTGTCGTTGGAGCTAACCGCTAACGCGATAGCCTTTTGTTCCATTAGCTCCATACAGTGTTCTTAATGACTCTGTTTGTATTTGTTGCTCGTTAAATTAGTCGCTAATGGGACATTAAAAGAAATACTTATAACATCATGCCTCATAGCTGTCTGCTAACTATTCCTCTTTTAGGGAAGTCTGATGGAATTGTTTGGGTGCGACACATTAATAAGTTATGATAGCTTCCTCCAGATGGCTCGCTATTTTTCAGTGATGCAAATTTCGGCGCCGACCGACGCCGAGGCTTTTTTGCTCGTTGAATTCAGTGGGTTTGTTTCACTATATGAGCCTGGAATATCTCACGCTGGTCATCCATAAAGTGCTTCATGAGAATCTGTAAGCCTGCGAGTAACCGGAGTGTCAGGGGATGTTGTATTCACGTTAACTCAAAAAGGAACCTAAAGGACATTATGCTGTCGAGGCTCACAGGTGTGTGAGCTGTCACATAACCTCTCTGAACATACAGATAAGCATCCTGCGTGTTGTGGAGCTTATAATCTCCAAAAAGAACATATTGAAACAAATCTCAGTGATGGTTACTGTCCGTGGACCCGCTGCCGTGTTTAATCGGGGTATAGCATGAAGCCGGAGAAGGTGCTGTACTTGTTGTTGTTGCCCCCGTGAGCTTTGCCGCCGTCCAGTTTGACGTAGATCTCGTCCCCAGAGTCCAGGTGGAGCACAGCGCTGTTGCTGGCGTAGTCGTAGTTCTGGTCTGCATCCTGAGCTATAGCACTGGCCCGCACCTGGAAAACAAGGGATAAGACTTCCTGTCATAAGAGTTAGTTCACAGAAGAATAAAACATAAACTGGGAAGAGATGTTAAATTATTACATTGTTTTAATGGAACATCAAAGGGAATCATAGGTTGAAAGAAAAACAATATATAGAATAGAATAGAAGGACACAGATGCCCATGCATTTTACCCGCCACTCCTATAAGGCAACACTCAGATCGCATCACTCATCTACACAATACTGAAGGAATCACTGATCCAGACAGGATTTACGCATGAGCGTCACTGCCAAGCAGAGCATGAATACATGGTTATGTCTCACCACAAACATCCTCCTTACTTTAAAACCATTAAATGTATAAGAGATGTAGTTATATGACTCGTGCTGTGGAGAATAAAAGAGAAAGGCCTGAGGCACCGTTGTGCGCTTTTGGTGCGTAAAATACGCATTTGGAAAGGTGAGCTACTGTGTGATGGATGAACTGTCCTTTTTATATGAAACCAGATTGTTTTAAGTTTTGCTTTTGTGTCATGTCATTTATCATCTTTGAAATTGTTTTAGAATGTGTTAATGGCTGTACAAAAGTTGTCACCTGTCCGTTTTTGCACAGGTCGGCCCACATGCTGGTCCCGTCTCCTCCGCGCATCAGAACGTGGTAGGTGAAGAAATAGATCCCGGATACATGGCAGGTGAACTTCCCGGTGCTCGGATCGTAGAGGTTCCCCAAGTTTGTAATCACGTCATCAAACTTTAACACCTCATATCCCTCGTGTGGGTTCTTCAGACCGACATAAAACGCGATCCTGGGACTGCTGGCTGTGGAGTTCACCCCGTCGGTTTCTCCGTTGTCCGCTCCGATTAAGGCAGGAAAGGCGAGTTTGCCGCCGCCTCGCTCTCCCGGGGGCCCCCTCGTACCTGGGGGTCCTGGTTCTCCTGGCGGTCCCCTAGGTCCTGGCTTCCCCGGGCGCCCCGGCTCCCCGCGGCTCCCTTGCGCCATCGGCGGCTGTGGCGCATCACCGTTCACATTCTGAATCACCTCCATGGCGGTGGTTCCGCCCGGCTTGGTGCTGTACGGGTCGCAAACCATCCGACAGGTGCCCATCATCTCGTAGTAATGAGCGGAGGTCTCCGTGGTGCGCATCAGCAGTAAAGGAACAGCGACGGCCAGAGCCAGCAACACCATCACGACAGCGGTCACCAGAAAGACCACCGACCACTTCCTCCGCGCGGGTCGGGGACAAACGGACGACAGGAAATCCGCGGAGCCGCTCTGGAGGGGAATCGTGACAGGACTTACAGAACGACAAGCAGATCAAGTTAATTAAGTGCGCATGTTCCCGTCCAGCTCCTCTAATTGCGGGTCTAAAGAGCCTCTGGTTCGCGGCTGTAGCCGGGGAGCAAGTGCGCGTTTGGCTGGGTGGATGAGAGCGAGCGGGCAGATGTGCCAGCTGCGTCCTGCTGCCGATGTGACCGAGGGTGAGACCGGAAGAGAGAAGATTCGGCCTACAAATTAAAACAAGTAGCTCGCAGGCGCGTCGCTCTCAAACTATTAGGAGAGGAAGAGTGAGACATGAAGACAATTTCATTTCACATTTTAGGCGTTTTATAACTCTAAATCAGCTACTCACGCATGTTTAAACAAAAACACTACTTTTAATAACCGGATCCTTTGCAGACCATTAAACAAGTCTGTAATATGAATTAAAGGCAGATGTCACCAGGCCAGGGATGAAATATAACACAAAGCATTTCCTTAATTTGATGTATTTTAATTGTATATGTCTCTTCTTAATTACAGCAGATTGTATTTTATTCAGACGCAACAGGAAGTCTGTGTGAGTTCGATGGACTTGACAAGAGGAGCGAGGAGAAGCTGGTGCGTAAATTCTGCTGCAAAGAAACATTTCATGTGAAGATACAACATCCAGGATCTTAATCTTAATGTCTGTGTTTAGTCTGGAAATCAATTCATTTCTAATAATGGTTTTCGTGTGATTATTGTTGTTATAATGTCCAGATATTTGCCATTTATAATCAAATACAAGCAAGGTTGGTGCCAGGATTTTCCTCCCTCCAGGGGAAAGGGGGGGGGGGGGGTTGACCACTACATGTGGTGCTCTGAAAATAGTTTAAGGTCATGACCTCAGAGGCTGCCGTTACTTTTTTTAGGGAAGTCAGAGGGAGCTGTGCTGTGCAGCAGTTCCGGGGCTCCCTCACGTCTTGGCTGATGGGTTTCTCTCCCCAACTCGTCCTTCTCATCCTCCTCTTCGTCCGTGGTCCCCGCAGAGAGACACGGTCTGGGTCTTGATTTTCACTTCACACTGTCCTCTTTTGTCGGGAAATGGCCCAAACGCTAACACGGCCTAGCCTGACGCGTGTGAGCTCACATGATTAGATGTCTTGTCATTAACAGATATACTTGATAACCGCAGCTAAATACATCACCAAATATTTGACTGAGACGAAGATGGGATCCTCTCAAAGTCAGCTCAGACTGCTGAGGGGAGGGTCTGGCTGGTGACGTGAAGCCGCACAAGGCCCTCACCCCACCATCCTCCCCACCCACGCCCCCCTCACACCGAGGGGAGGGGGCAGATAATAAATGCAGGAAATGGGCCAGAGATGTCTGATGGCTGTCGACACCTCCTGCTCCGAGCTCCCCGGCTGCAGGGATTTATTTGATGTCTTGTTTCACGAGGTGCTGCGAAACGGGCCCTGAATTTAGATCGTCCGGCAAATTAAGATGCTGCTGCATTACTCACGGATGTCTTTAACATCTCTTTAACGTCTTTTGTTTCCTCTGCCAGGGAGAGGCCGTTGTGCGGTTGTTCTTCGCTGTGAGGTTTAAGAAACACTAGTAGATGAAGGCTTATTAATTTCCTTTTCAGAGGCTCAATCAAGACTGTTAATTGCAAATAAAAGTGCCTATTGATTTTGCCCTCAGGCTCAGAATTTCCCCCCTGAAGGACCAGAAATACTTCAAAAATAGCAGGTTGGGAACTAAGCGCCTGGAATTGGAGCGCAGGCGCTACATCCACAACAGAGGCTTTAGAGCTCAAGGCGATGTGGTGAAATCTTCAGAGGCCGGAGACGAGGCTTAGCCGAAGCCCTGTGGTCACACTGCAGAAGCCTCGCGCCCCCCCCTTAAGCAATTTCAACTTGTATTCAGCTCAGATCTAACGCCTCAAAACACGACTCCAGCTGGGCTGCTCGTGTCTGAAGGTGAGATAGAGCAACGGCGAGTCATGTGAGCCAAGACAGAAACCCGGGCGGAAATCTGACACTTCTGGCAAAAGCTGTAAATGAGTTGTCAAATTTCTCTTTTTTTTGCTCGTTCACTGAAGTGACAACCGAAAACAAAACCCTCAAACATGCAGAGAGGCGCACACAGAGTTGTATGCTTCCAACTCTGCTACAAGACTGCAGAGATGACCTTTGCTTAGCATCAGTACAGTGAACTGTATCTTTAGGCGATCGGGAAGCAGGCACGACACTCTGCCCACACTGTGGCTGCGGAGCCTCTGCTGCCCTGTGGCACCGCCAGGCTGCGGATCACGCTGCATGTTAGGGGACTGCTGTGTCATGCACACAAACCAGACAAATGGATCAGAGCATCAGTAGCTGCTTTCAGACTTGGGT
>CAAKHC010013788.1:0-15989 GCA_901007825.1 Macroramphosus scolopax | reverse complement strand
CAGCAATAAAATAAAATGAAATAAATTGAAATTGAAATAGAATAGAATAGAATAGAATAGAATAGAATAGAATAGAATAGAATAGAATAGAATAGAATAGAATAAAATAAAATAAAATAAAATAAAATAAATAAAAAAAAGTAAAGTAAAGTAAAGTAAAATAAAATAAAATAGAATTAAATTAAATTAAATTAAATTAAAATAAAATAAAATAAAATAAAATAAAATAAAATAAAATAAAATAAAAAAAAGTAAAATAAAATAAAATAAAATAAAATAAAATAAAATAAAATAAAATAAAATAAAATAAAATAAAATAAAATAAAATAAATTTAAATAAATTTAAATAAATTTAAATAAAATACAAATTTAAAATAAAATAAAATATGATACAATATAATATAATATTATATAATGCAACTCACTTAGCATTATTGTACAAATAAATAAATAAACGTCGTCCTCACCTCAAATATATTTAGACGCGCCAGGGCTGGATCGTCATCCTCTATCACGTATGTGTAACAACTGGTCTGGCGGGCCACCTCCCTGCCGAAGTTCATCCCTCAATTTACACTCAATGGAGACGAGTCCTGTGTGTAATGACATGTGACTCAACATTAACACTGGACACACACACACACACACTTATTTTCATGTCAGAAACAACAAAACAATCATAGAAAACAACTCCTTTGTCACTCTAGTCATATCACTGAGACTGCTGACAAGAGGGCAGATAAAGCCTTAAGCCACAGGCTCTTTTGGCCATGAGGGGATATGATGCAGATGACATTGTCTTTACCCGTAAGGGCATTCAGATCCACCGAGTGTTTGGATGTCGAAGCCCCTCTGTTGAAAAAAAGCAATTATGTTCCTCACAGCTGGGGGGCAGCTTGTTTGAGTCCGTCCAAGGTGTCCTTCGGAGATCCTGGGTGAGCGAGATTGAAAAAAAAAAAAAAAGAGCTTGTAATTGTATTGCATGAGGGCCTCAGTCACATCAAAAGGCCAAACGACAAATGGCATTTGGTGGTTAAATTACTGTGGAGAATTCTCATTGACCTTATGCAGTCGCGTTGCTTTGCTCTTTACTATGACTGATTGAAGCTGTTTCTCAAGTCAACACAGCAGCTCGGTTGTATTAAATGTATATGGGACTCGTTTTTTATCTAAATTATTTTGCAATAATCATTTGATTTGCAGTTAATTTCTGCACAGGCTGTCACAACTTACTGCACAAACATTTAGGGACTATCATGTGGGTCAATGCAACTGCAGGTACAGTTACTTTTCACCTGCTGGCCTCTGGTTGAGCAGCAGTGACTTTCTCTTGAGGAGAGATCAATAGGAAACCTCGGCACCACAGCATCAATTTAATTCACTTCTCCTCGGGCAGTCTGCAGGTTAATGACGGCTGCTGGAAACCAGCGCTGTCGATAATAATGAATGTTTTGGCACCAAGTAATTGGTACACATGTACCACTTCTTCTGTTATAGATGTTACAGGTGTAAAATTATTAACGTTTCTGGCAAGGAACATCCAGAAATCAAGTTCAACATAGGCAGCAAGCACCTGAAGATGTGCTTCTGTTATCTTCTATCAATATTTTAACACTGATTATACTTTAATCAGGATCTAGATTAAATATAAGTAATGACATTTAGTGCACCAGTCATCCGAAACATTACTTCCTGTAGTCCAGAAAGATTTCGTATCTCAGGAAAAAGCGGACAAGGTCGCTTCATTTTCTTCAAATTACATTTGATGATGAGCCATCATTTCCGGGCAGCAGCGGTGAATGAGTGAGATTGACTTTGTAAATGAGCCGGCCACTCGTCTGTGTGCAGAAGCTAAGTATACAGGAAATGCAGTGATAAGCGTTGGCAAACAAATGTCAGGCGGTTGAAATAAAAAAGGTGGTGACTTCAAATTACATTTAACAACGACATCCTTGCATACAAAGGTTACATGTAAACATATACTGATCACCTTATTCAATGAATATATAAAGGAAAATTAAAGGTTTGATTATGGAGGGATTCTTAATTAATAATGAATTATAATAAATGAATCAAATTGTTGGAATCAAGCTGGATTTATTGTAAAAATCTAATATTCTTCATGACTAAATAATCACTTGTTGAATGTATCAAACTCCTACTACAACAAAAGCATCTTATCATTTGAAGTGACTCATATCTTCTTCACGGTGAAGCCTCCGTAGATCTTCCAAATATTCTCTAAGCAGTATTGTTATAATATAAAGGACGAGCCGAAGACTTTAGGTACTTACGGTACTTGTCATGCAGGCGCTGTGCAGGGCAATCTGGATGTTCTCCTCACCACCGCAAATGGGCTTTAAATAGGGTGAGGAGCAAAGCTACTACCCAGCCCGGCTCCTAATGCAGGCAAGACGCTGTCTCTCGTGACCAAATGACTCTCATTATGTTTTACACGGGCAAGAGCCATGCCCATTCTGTAATGTGATAGGACTGGCAACAGCAAATTAAGCAGCAAACAAGATACCGCTGTCTCCCAGACACTTACGCCCCGGTGCTTGATGCTCCACGATAAAAAGAAAAAAAGTCATTTTGAGCTTAATTAGAGTTCTGAGACAAGAACCAGAGTTCACGTCTGGAACAGAATTTACTTTATGTCAGCACAGCTGGCTGCACCATTGTTATTATTTGAAAAGCAAAACCATTGACAGAACTTAGACTCTCAGTTCTTCCTGTTTACCATTCATCAAACCTTTACTCTGCAGAAGAAGCCTGGTCTGCTGCCTTTTCTCATGAAGCGGGCGTCTGATGACAAGATAACATGAAGATGACCTTTTAGAACCTCACTGTTGATGGTGGGATTAAGGAATATTCCTCAGGGAATCTTTAGGCAGGATTATCAGATAAAGCATATCATTAACTGAGGATTAAACAAGCCGGCGTAATCATCCAGGGAATCTGCACCATCTGAGAATATACCGCAGAATATGTAGATTGCTGCAAGTGTACTGAATCACTATAGATTTTTTGGGAATTAAATTGATGCTATAAAAGAACTATAAGAACCGGAGGCGAACAATGACAGAAAGGTGTAATTGTATTTCCAATCATTTATCATAGCGGCGGCTCCGGAGGAGGAAATATTGCTCGGCCAGTTTGTTTCAGACGTAGTGTTTGGCAATTAAAACTGAACCTTTGTGTAGTTTTCACGCCTCGTCCAGTCAAACCACAATATTTACATGATATCCCTTCTTGAACTGGAGGGTTTTACTCTCACGCTGTAGCATTGCATACTGGCATCATGCCCACGTTATCGTAGCTTTAATACAGCTTGTGTGTCTGTAGCATTGTTATAGCTTAATGTTTAGGTTCAATATGTGTCTATAAAACTTTGCAAGAGGTTTGTATCTTCAGGCTTGTCACATACTTGATTTAACGGCTGAATTAAAACAATAAGACGACAGGTTTAATTTATAGAGACGTAATAATTAATGAGCCAATAAAAAAAATTGCAATTTCATTAAGAATTTTAGTTTGGTGCCAAACGTCAACCTGCAAGTCATCATCATCAATCACACTTTGTTTGCTCAGATCAAGAGTCAATCTAATAGCCGGGAACAAATATTTGCCCGGTTATTATTTTCGTGTTTGAGATGTGTTGTTGTCACGGCAACATTTGTGGTAAAGCAGCAAGAAGTGGAGCCGGCGTGACAGAACAAACATCACCTGTCCGGCGGAGCTCGATGATCACCTGCGACAACCTGCGTTAGATAAACAGGCGTTTCATCTACCTGCAGAACACAACGAGGTCGAGGCTAATTTCATGCACAAAAGGCCGAAGCGAGGACTCGATGAGTGTGTGTGTTTTGGCTACATTTGTTTCGGGGATTGACCGAGTGCTCCTCATAATGATTTGAATATTCTGTCATTTACAGGCAGGCCATGTGTATTTAAAAGCGGAGTGGTGTTCATGTGAGGTCGGCCCCGCTGCACTTGTCGAACACCACAGCTGCTGACACGTTTACTGGTGCGCGAGAGGGGCTGCTGGGACTGGAGGGATGACAACAGCGCACACGTTCTTTACTCAAGTAGAAGATATTTGTGTGAAACCCAATCTCTTAAGGTGTGCAACTCTCCAGGAGGGCTTCAATATAGACGGTACTCTGATGTAGACGACGTCCTTGTAGCAGTGAATTAGAGCTTCTTCTTTTTCCAATTAAACGGAGAGCCAGCTAATTTACTTATATACCGATGCTGTCAAGCGAAGGATTGCAAACAGCGACTTCTGTTAGAGAAAAGAGTTGCCAAATGTGTGTTGTTTTTAGATTCATTTCCTAACGTTGGCACAAGACACAACGCATTCGGCAATAATTGCTACTAGACGCGAGGAGGCCACGGACGGAGGATGTAGAGCTGCTCTGAATCTGCTCTTGTTTAGTTCACGATCAGCTGCTGTCGCTTCAATTTCTCCCCGACATCACATTCAATCGACACCTCCTCTCTACAGTCCAGTTTCCCCATCTCCTCTTCATCATCTTGTATTCAACTTTTCCGTGTTACTGTCACGTCCGTTTCGGTTGAACTGGGTCTCGATGTCAACGACGATCGATAATTCTGAGCATCAAAACTGGAGTTGAAGACTGTCAGAAACACAAACACTCAGGTAAAGTTAACTTCTTCAATACATGATGTCATCATCCACATTAGTCACCACTAATACTAACAAACCATTTCACACGTTTTACACATTGATTGTTCTGTGGTCACAGATTGTCCTCAGCGAGATCTGTGATTCACTCCGCCCGTGAGAGCTGCTTGTGTTTTGATGCTATTTGTAAAAGCCTCTTATTGGTTTTGCAAAGAATAAAAAGGGCAAGTTAACCTGTTGCTGTACAAAAGAGGCTGAGAGCAGCGATATGCAGAGTGCATTAACTGCAGAGCTGTCAATCACCAGTTCACAACAGCCTGAGTGGTGTGTGTGTGTGTGTGTGTGGCCGATGCCTTGGTGTTCCATCATTTATAAATGAGATTGCTTCTTAAGAGCGCTGCCGTCCTTGGGGAACATGCAGGACCGCCTGCCCGGACGGCTTTTTGACACAATATTTTTTTTGAAAAGGTAATCAAGTTTACACTAATAAACCTTTATACAACAGTCTTCTGATTATTTTCCTGTCTGGCAGTGACAAGCTTGTCAGACCTAATAAATAACTCACAGATACGAAACAAACTTAGGTACAAATTTCATAATATGTTTAGTGAGGGAATCTCTTTAGTCACAGGGAGATTTGATTCTCAAAAACAGACTTTTCAGGCTTTACTAAGATGTGCCTTAAGATCTTTAAAGCACAAAGTATATATATTGACCATGTCAGTCCTGAGCGATCGACTTACAGAAGAATTACAGAGTTAACGGTTTGAAACAGAAAATAAAAATTATAAACAAACCTGTCCGAAAAAATTTAAACAATGAAGATGTATCATTGTGTTCAATGAATAACTACCTCAATGTTTTTAGGAATTTGTATTTGCTAACGTCCCACAGCTAGCATGGAGCGGGCAGGATTTATGAGTTGTTCTGCAACCACCAGGGGGCGATCAAGATCTATTTGGCTTTATTTTTAAGTAAACGTACTTGCGAAATTATTTTTGAATACTGCGAAGTTATGAAAAGTTTATACGATCATCTTATAGACAGACTCGGATGTGTATGAAGGACTAACGAGAAAACAAAATACTTTAATTGATTTCTTTAAAAATAACGTTCGGATAACGTGTCTGGTTTATGGTTTACAGACATAAACACACAAACACACACACATACGCACACTCTCTCTCTCTCACACACTCTCTCTCTCTCTCTTTCTTACACACACACACACACACACTCTTTGTTTCCTGTATCTCAAAGTCCCAGCTGCTCACAGCTAAGCTGAGGTGAGCTCAACTGTCTCATTGTCTTGAGACTGCTGTGCCCGTAATGACGGCCCCGAAGGTCTAAATCCCTGATCCCGGAACCTGTGATTATCTGTGTGGATCCACACGGGTCAAATTGGAAAAACAATCATGAGCCACACAGGCTGCTGCAGCTTGCAAGTCAGTA
This sequence comes from Macroramphosus scolopax, assembly GCA_901007825.1. NCBI lineage: Eukaryota > Metazoa > Chordata > Actinopteri > Syngnathiformes > Centriscidae > Macroramphosus > Macroramphosus scolopax. Next base: position 9,889 of record CAAKHC010013788.1, on the reverse strand, counting down.
TCATCAGTATCATTACCATCCCGTACTACTCGCACCATCTGCTCGGTCTGCTCGGTCGGGCCTTCGCACACTTGTAGGTGGAACGTACATCATGAATCAGGATGTTTATAACTTTCATCGCAGCAATGTGTAAAATATACATTAATTGCCACATATGCCGCTGTTGTTCATGCATAATACATTTCTCTATATGCTTTCTTGTTTATTAAGCTCAGACATCTGTTTTTAATCGCTGACACCAGTATCGTCCTTCGTCTCTCTCTGACTTATGAAGGAGAGACGGATGTGTGTGTGTGTGTGTGTGTGTGTGTGTGTGTGTGTGTGTGTGTGTGTGTTGCAGCCGCTTCTACAAGGCAATCAATGCACTTCACGTTACTTATCTATGCTCCCCCGACATACCTGAAGGACCACTTCCCCTGAGCCAACCTGTAATCCCCCTTTAACAGTATCCTTCCGTCTGTCAATGCTGCGCCCTGAGCTGATCATTAACACCAGATTTACACCTCATCAACCGACTGCATATTCTCATTCGCGGCAGCTTACGACGTCCGCACTTGGAAAGTCGGCTCCGGGGTCTAAGATGACAGGCGGCACAGGTGCGGCGTATCTGCGATCGTAATCACGTGTTGTCAGGAAGTCGCAACCGTCATAAGCTTTGATAAAACTGCAAGGAGAAGCAGTTTTTAAGGCATTTTTATACTTCCCTGCAGTGTGAGATGAAGGGCGACCGGATGAGGAGTTCACGTTTTATCCTTTTGTTGCATCGCACAGTAAAAGTTGATATTACAACTGTCAGTTTCTGAGGGTTCAAAGGGTCACTAATGACCAATGTTAACAGTTCATTACTCCCAGTCTGAGAGCTCGACAAGTGCTAGTTGTGGATCAGTAAGTCGATCGTGACTCGTGGCGTATTCCATCCGCGCGGCCCAGAAAAAAGCTTGTTAACCCCGACAGCAAGGGTGTTATGACCTGGGTGAGCTCAGCCAAGCTGGAGCTGACCACCACGGCTGTACAGGGACGAGATCAGTTTACCCGTAACTGTGTGGCGTTATGACTCGTGATGCGTTATAGGCGGAGAAAATCAATGATTGATTAATATTTGATTTCTTTAATGATAAATGGATGAGGGACAACTGAGAGTTGAAAGACACGGACGAAGAGATTAGGTCGGACGGCTCAGTGAATAGAGAAAAAAGGAGGGAAGCGATATGAGCATCAAGCTCTTAACACTGCAGGATGACCTTTTTTCTTGCCCTTTTTCAGTGATTGAGGAAGTGTTAGAAAAGTGGACCGACCGCCACTGCGGGTAATGAACCGTCTCCACTCCGCCGCTACCATTATTTTGAAGGTCACTGGACCGGGTCAGGACGGTCGGTCCTTCAGACGGCTCGTTTTACAAACTGTGCGATCTGCTCCCCAAATAGTTCTAACGGACTTGCGATAGATAAAAACACATGCACGTCTTTTCTAATATTCCCGGATTAAATTACTCCTGAAATCAGATATATTTCCTCCAGCAAGGTGGGAAGCTGTGAGGTCGTAGGTGTGGGTAACACTCCACACAAGCAGCTACACAAGAGTCAGACAGGCTGTGAAGAAGAGAAGCAACACTCAGCTAATGAGGATGACACCACCTTGTGGAGACAACACAGATTTCTGACTGCAACACAGTGGACTGAACACAATCAACGAACGCTCTGCTTGTACAGGCAGGTTGCTCCATTTCTAATTTGAGAGGACCTGCTTATCATGCAAATGCATGACGATGCTCGAGGAGTTCATCCTAACATCTGTGCAGCATCGCGCTCATCTTTTTTTTACCTCGTGGCGAAAGTCCAACCTAATTGTTTTCTCCGGAATTGCTGTATCAAGGACATTAGTCTGAAATGTGTTTCTCTACACTGTTTAACAGCAGCACCAATTCCAACAGACATCCCCCCCCTCCCTATAATCCAAGCAGGACTGTTGAATGTGAAACTGATGGCAGATCTTTATGAGCACAGGCACTTACTCGTGTGATGAGGGCCCGGAAAAAATGAGTGGATGAGGATGTGGCGGGTAGCGATAGAGAGAGAGAGAGAGAGGGAGAGAGAGGGAGGCGAGAGAAGTGAGGATACACGGGTGGATTTATGACTTCTTGTTTGGAGCATACTGCTGAAACAGACTCATAAAGGTTTTTCATGATCGGCAAATAAATAACTTCCAGCGTGTCTGCTCAGCATACGATAAATAATAGGGAAAAAAGTTGGATCATTCTCGATCCTTCCGCTTTCTTTGGGGGATATTTATGTGAGCTCATATACACGGCGCATACAGGCAAGACAGATGCTTACTTTCGACATTTTTGCTGAATATGTGTATTACATTATATAACAAATTAACATAAAAAAACGTCGTGCCAGCAGGAGATTGTGGGAAATCATCACTGGAAAAAGGCTTCTTTTTTTTTTTTTTGTACCGCAACCATCGTCTGTCTCGGCTGTACAGACATTTTAGTGTATTTGCTGAGAGCCCGTGTTCACTCTCGAACCTCCTCTTCTCCCACTGCAAACAGCTTCCCACATGCACAGGTCAAGAGACTCCCTGTAAAGGTGCCCTTTGTATAACTCACTACTCATTATAACACATTGGGCTCAAAGAAAGTCTTACAAAGGAGGCTGAGTATGTGTGTGCTTGTGCACAGATTCCTCTCTGGAGGTAGCATGCAGTAAACTCTGCAGTGCGTGCGCGCTCTCATAGGATGCACTTCTGTGCTTTGATGCATGCGTTGATGGTGTGCTGCAATTGACCGGCGTGAATCTGTGTGTGTGTGTGTTTGCGCGAGAGCTCATATGTGTTGGCGGAGGAGGTTTCCCTGGAGAAGCCGAGCAACACAGCTGACCTTGCAGTAAAAAAAAAAGACAATTTATTCATTGGCATTGCACAAATGTATCTTCTATTAGCTGTTCAGCTGTTATCTCTGCTGTTTTAAAGCGTCTCTTCATGCACTCTGGATTATTGATTTCTCCAAACACTCTCTTTAGTTTCGGGACACCGAAATTGATATCACAATTTACTTTGCATTCGGGAGCTTCTTCTTCATCGCGGGAACAGGAATCGGTTTTATACGTCTTACAATTTATAGGTTTACAGACCTCGCTGCATTGTGTATTATCAAGCCCTTGATGCTGAACTCACAGTAAAAATGTCTCTTATCGGACATGATCCAGCTGGCAATGTCAAACATATGGCTTCACACCCTCTAGGGTTTCCTTTCAGAATAAATGAGTTCATTAAAATACCAAGAGGGCACCTAGAAAGCAGACAATTAAACACCTTGTATGGAAGCCGGTCCAGCTGTATTTCAAATGATGGAAACCTTATACTGATGAATGCAGTCATTACAAAAAGACAGCACTCAATACTGTTTTAACAAAGGACAGTAAATACACAGCAAACCCTCGGAGCTGAATGGACCACAGTAATTAGAGGTTCACAACACAGTTTTCCAATGTGTACTCAGGATGAGTGCGTTACGAAGGTTTGAATAAAAAGATTTGCTTATGATGCATGACTGAAAAAAGGTTCTTGACTACGCTGTCGCTGTGTGGTATCAACACTGATTCAGTACGGTAAGTCATTGCACCATCAGGGAGGATGACGGCTTTTTTAAATATTAATTCACTGTAAGCAGGAAGGATAAACATCAAACTAATTTTACAATCATCGAGGTAAAACAACGAATACATTATCAATCAGGTCACCTACTCCTCTAGAGTGACTTCCAAAACCAGATATCTGTTGGTGGCATCTCACTCTGCATTGCAGGTAACTCTTCCACATAATTAAACTGTGTTAACTTAATTACCACTACCTCTGTCAGGGTGATCAAATGGAGTTCAGCTGGGCGATAACCTTTCCCTCAGGTGTGAGTTACAGAGCACCTGAGGGATAGCATTACCGCCGTTAGCACGGCCGGTCTGGGGTTGTTTTTTTTTTTTTTTTTTAGTGGTGTCTTTTTCTTTCTATCTGACAGGTCCCGGAAGGATTTTCTGCCACGGTCACTCCTGAATGTAAATCTCTATGACTGTGCTCTAAAAACCAGAGAAAAGTGTTTCAGAGAACAATCACCCGGCTGCCTTGTAAAGCTTGTGCCTGATCCCTTCTCAGGAAGGTTAATGTGGTTGCAATGATCCAAGGACCGCCATCTGCCTTCATCGCTTCTCCTTTATGTTGACAGCAATAACTCATTCTGATACTTCCCAACATGACTTCACTTTTGCACGAGGCATTGTGCCGTATAGAGGGCACGTGGAACCGCGCAGGGTTGCCAGGTACACCTCATGATCGATGGGGCGAAGGGATTGTTAGTCCTAACAGGATCCTGTCGGCCGGTGCCGTCAGAGGGGATTTGGAAGTGCCGGACTCTTGTCACATTTCTCAGTGCAATAAAAACAGTTTAGGGCACCGTGGCCCAAAGTCGATTTGAGGCTAAGATTGTCGTATTACACACTTAAAGATACTTTTTAGGAACATCATCCAGCTCCTGTCAGACTTTGAGATATGTCTCGCTATCATCGCCTCTCAGGAATACCGAGGATCAAGAGAGATTTTACACGTCCAACAAAATGTATCCGCCAGGAAATCTTGTGGCTTAAGCCGGATTTACACATGTGCATTACGGGGTTATGTCACCTCCATTAATACACTGTACTCAATGTGCGTCCCCTTCAAAATGTGTACTGTTCTTTTATAGATAGAACATTCGTCTTTCATTATTTAATTAACACAATGAAAGCATAAGTTTTGAATATTATATTCCACTTCTTTGAAATGAACCCCATAAATTCTGCAAACTGCTTTAACCGGTTTTAAGCAAGCGAAGACAAAAGAGGAAGAAAACATGTTAGGTGTCAGATTTACGTGATTTATATTGACAGCTAAAGTGCAATGAAGACATAATATGCAGAGTACAAGCAGACAAGGAGACATTCTATCCATGTCAACTATATGGAGCATGTAGCTTATTGATTATAAATATTGCATTATAACATGACCAGTTTATATGTGATAACATTTGCAGGCTTTTTGCATTTGCAGGCGTTTTGCATGGTTGGATGGTTTTGCCAGACATACTGTAAGTCAGTCGAGTCACACCGTCAGATCAATTTCTATTCATCAACGGTCTCAAAGATGATCCCGTTGGATTAGCTTGAACTCCTGTTAGCGATAGATGTTAGGAAACTAACGGCAGTTAAGTAAATATCGAAGGCTTTGATCCCCCCCAACTCCTGCGGTGCCGCACGTTAAATGGCGAGAACACCGTGGTGCTATTAGCCTGGACGGAGGTGTGTGTGTGTGTCTTTTGATTTTGACAGCCGTAATTTATCTATTTCACAGAACCAGCGGAGGGATTCTGGAGGCTGTGCAGTGTATTAAGAAAGGGTAGCAAAGTGTACAAAAAATGAGAATAGAGGAAACTGGCGATAGGAAAGATCAGTCGGTGTAGTTGGAGTAATGGATCTTAAATGTCAAGTATGATTTTACTCAACGGTCCCCAGCACAGTCATAAAAACTTCCAGGAGGCCCTTTGGAAAACATGAACTGATTGGCTCCTATATGATGGAATTTATTCGCCCCAGATTTACTACATACATTTTTAAAAACAACGAATAGGTACAAAAACATGATTCTGACAAGGTGGTGCTCTCCAAGACAGGGCCGAGTGATTGATCAGGTAATAGAGCGACCTTATGGCCCCTGTTGTTAATCTAGATTTGGTTGCCAGTCCATGTGACATCCTCCGAAACCTCGAAACGGATGTCAAGGCCAGATATTAAGATCAGTACCAGTGACCTCTTCAATTGACTGGTTTAGATTAGAAGCTGCTTCCACAGAATGTGAACCAGAGTACAGCAGTTACCGTGATGTTTAAAGTCCTACACGTGTAACCTTGAAGGAAGCAGGCGACATTATATCATATCACCACTGATAGTGATTGAGCATTTCAATTGTGTACACTGGACGGGGGCAACTGGTGACTTGATAAATTGGTTAATGCAAATATCCAAGGTTATCACACACACACACACACACACACACACACACACACACACACACACACACACACTGGCTGATCAGTAAAGTTTTCATCCTTCGGTCGGTGATTCAGAGACTTTTCCTTCTCCAGCATCACACTCGCTCCTCATTGCTGTGACCTTGAAAGTAGATTCTTAAAGACTCCTCAGGCCGACCTGAGCGCCCAAACGCAACAAAAAATCGGACTTACAGCTACACATCAACAATGTTTTTCAAATCTATGATTGTTGTGAACACGGTATCGAGGCTACAGTTTGTCTTCCTCAGTCGAAGGCCGGCGGCTGCTGCTGCTATCTGACAGCTGAACTGTGTTTAATGTCAACACACACACTCTGATCTGTAAAGCAACACCACCACACTGCAGTACTCTGAAGTAAAACACTGCTACAGTTCTGCAGTATTGAAGTACAGCATGTTGATGATGGATCAGTGGACTCAAACCAGAACCACATCAACCACCTTTATTTTCTTCTTGTTTACCTAACTTCACCTCTTCATCTGGAGCGTTGACACGAGGCAGCTTCCTCCTCAGCCTCTTCATATACACATCAAACAGTGGGAGGAGCCTGTTCTCATAACCGCTCATCAAATACCAACAAGGTCACGGCCCTCGGCGTCTGATACCGAGGCACCAGGTGACCTTCCACCTCCGGATGAGTTGCAGCCGGCTGATTTAAATCCCCTCTGTTAAGTTATTGCCCATCAAAACTTGAGACTGAAGCTCTCCGGTCCAGTCGGGACCTGTGTGCTGGTTTAAGACGCGAGGGGAGTCGGGAGGGTCATAATTTGACGTGGAGGGATGACGATGTGCTGCAGGGAATTAGAAATGAAAGCCTGCCTCTAATGACAGCCGGGAGCCGGGATGGAGGGTGAATGGTGCCACAGATTATCTTCCAAAGGAGGCGGTCCTGTGACGTCACTGACACACGGCGTCAGTGGAACAAATACTGGGTCTTAAAGTACAGTTAGATAATTAGTCTACTTGGTTGTTTGTACTCTTTTCCAGTGATGCCAGTGAATTGACAGCAGAGAGTTTGTAATTGGCTCTAAGGCTCAATAATTCAGTTACAGATTATTATTAGTTTTATAATAATTAAAATAATTTACTCCCTAAAAGAAAGGTTGGGACATCTCTGACGGCGGTGCAGACATGTATGACCACGTACATGATGGGAAGCAGAGCGAGAGTCCCAGAGAGGCTCAGACCACCTGATGAATGAGGTGAGTTTTCTAATCGTGCCGTGTTTCATGTTGAACTTGCTCTCAGGTGTTTTCGGGGATCTTCACAGCAGAGATGTTGCTGAAGATCATCGCTCTGGATCCGTACTACTACTTCCAGACGGGCTGGAACATCTTCGACAGCATCATTGTCTGCCTCAGCCTCATGGAGCTCGGCTTGTCGGACGTCGAGGGACTCAGTGTGCTCCGCTCGTTCAGACTGGTAATATCTGAACCCACAGTGTGCTGGTGATACACTCCGATCTGTGACCAGACCATGTGAGCATGTTAGACCGTTCTTAAAGCTTTTATTCTGAAAGTCTCTCCTTCCTCTTTCCTTCCAGCTTCGTGTCTTTAAGCTCGCTCGCTCGTGGCCGACGCTCAACACCCTGATCAAGATCATCGGTAACTCAATGGGCGCTCTGGGAAACTTGACGCTCGTCCTCGCCATCATCGTCTTCATCTTCGCCGTGGTCGGCATGCAGCTGTTTGGGAAGAACTACCAGGTGACCTCTGACCTCTGACCCACTGGCTTGTTGATCATTTGGACTTATAGATGTGAGATAACAACAATGAGCTTTTCCTTCCTTCCTTCCTTCCTTCCTTCCTTCCTTCCTTCCTTCCTTGCTTCCTTCCTCAGGACTGTGTGTGTAAGATCTCGAAGGACTGCGCTCTTCCTCGCTGGCACATGAAGGACTTCTTCCACTCCTTCCTCATCGTCTTCAGGGTTCTATGCGGCGAGTGGATAGAGACCATGTGGGACTGCATGGAGGTGGCAGGTCAGCCACTCTGCATCCTCGTCTTCATGTTGGTCATGGTGATTGGAAACCTGGTGGTGAGTGACCTTTGACCTCAGACCTTGCATTGAGGATGAATGTGTGTAGTTGCCTGAACTCTGGAGGTTTATTGAGCTGCTGTGTGTTAGAAGTGGTGGACGTGTTTCAGTTCACTGCCACTGAAAACTGACCTGCTGGGAAACACCATTAACAGCGCCGGAGGTTTTAGCATGTGGCGTCAGACACACACACACACACACACACACACAGGCAGATACAACCCTGTGTGTGTGAGTGTGTGTGTGTGTGTGTGTGTGGTCACCCCCTCATCATGGGCTCAGAAGAAATAAAGACAGAAAGGAATAAAGAGACAGAAACAGCAACAGTGTAAATATTTGCGGTGAAGCAGCGTCTCCTCTGCTTTTACTTTGAAAGTTTCTGTTCTTCCTGCCGCATCGTGGCGAGCGTCTCTGACGCCTCGTGTGCGCTCAGCTGCAGACGGCAGCAGGTGAGCAGCTGAGCAGGTGTTTGGTTCGCTGTTTCTCTTCATGACAAACGAGCAGCTGAATATGTTTCCCTGAGCCAGCACTTCTTCTGCAGCACACCTGCAACGACACGCTCCCGCCCTCCTCTTCCTCCTCCACCTCCCCCCATTCACCCTCCTTCACCTCCTCCTCCTCCTCCTACCGCCCGCCCCACCCCCCTGTATGTGATTGGTGTGTTGGTGACCATTTACATGCTGCAGTTTATCATCTATGTGAATGAAGACGGATCCAGATGTTGATGTCAGTTTGTCTGACAGACCTTCAACATCATTCAACATTCAACATGTTATTTATTGTAGTTTCTACTTTACATGAAGATTGTAAACAGACGTTCCAGTGAAGGTTTATCAATGCAGACGAATACAAGAATACTAATATTTAGTTGAATTAATAAAAACATTCTGCTGTGAGGTTAAAGAATTTATACAACTGTCTAATCTGTATCTTCAGCCGGGGGCAGGGGGGGTGGGGGGGGCGCGGGGGGGACCGAGGTGAATTGGGAGAATCAGGTGGTGTGATGCTGTAAATCAGCGATACTCAACCCGCGGCTCGCGAGCTGCATGCGGCTCCTTTAAGACGAGTTGCGGCTCTTTTAAGTCCCACTTTTAGAAAAAAATAAATAAATCGAAAAACAAAAACGTTGTCAACAGACTTCATCAACATTTCATTATCACTCACTAGTCCCACATCAGTCTGTTGACCCGCCCCCATCCCTCTGAACAACCAATCACAGATGATTTCAGGTTTCTCTGATTGCAGGTGTGCGAGATAATTGCTCCGTCACACTGGGAAAACTAGCTTACAGCACTATGCACAAATGGCAAAAGAATATAGGAAACGAAAATATGAAGAGGAATATCTTAGATTTAGAGAGGACTGGGAACTCGAGTTTTTCTTCGTCTCCACCGGTTCGGGAAAATGCATCTGCCTGGTTTATGACAACGTCATTTCACAATTTAAAAAGGTCCAATTTGCAGCACCATCACGACACAACACACCCGAAGTTCAGTACCGACTTTCCCAAAGGTGGAGAGCTGAGGGTGGAGAAGCTGGCGAGACTCAAACAACCGAACTGCCTGGTCCTGGAGAGCGCCTCTTTGTAAGACCTCACGTGGTCCGCAAAGGCTGATTGATGAAATCATGCTGATTCTGCCATGTCTCAGTCCAGCATAGGAAGTCCAGTTTTCTTTCAGTAATGATATCATGGATGAGTAGTGCCTTGTTATTGAGGGAGCGGGTGTTGAGCAGCATGAAGGTGAATACAGGGGAGAC